>JAECUM010015470.1:0-52755 GCA_016617855.1 Megalonaias nervosa
ATATATATATATATATATATATACACACACACACACAAAGAGAGAGAGAGAGAGAGAGAGAGAGAGAGAGAGAGAGAGATGTATTTCAATGTTGAAAAGGAACATAAAAATGTATTCTTTACATACAAATAATTTTTTTTTAATAAGTACAGACTTTCTGTCCTCAAATGCATAGGTCTCTGATTATAGTACTGATGGAGAAGCATATTTATATTAACGTGACATGGTAATAATTACAGACACTGAAACAGCGTGCTCATTTTGAGTTGACTTATCTACCTTTGTCATAGGGCTGGACAAGTATACTTTTATATGACGTAGATAGAGGGACGGATTTAGAGTGCTCAATCGAAATCCAATTCCAGTAAAAGTGTTACACTTTTCAATTAAACAAAAATATTGTGCCATCCACCCCAGTTTTAAACTCGAACCCCATCAAACAAAACAGTCATAGAAAATCACCGTTAGAAAAATGAGATTCTAATGCGAAAATAATGGTTATAGAATGCGAATGTAGAAAAAATCTAGCACTCCTGTTCTTATCTCCATCTATTTTTCCCAAATATTTGGGCTGCAGGAAGAAAATAATTGGTTCAGTGTTACAATTTGTACATCATTCCAACTGTCGAATGAACCAATGATTTGTTGTCAAATAAATATATTATTTCTTTTTCATCTTAGGTTTCCTCGAGAGAGAGAGAGAGAGAGAGAGAGAGAGAGAGAGAGAGAGAGAGAGAGAGATGTGCTCGGAAATGTCGTCAGAAAATGATTCTTTTAAAGAATGATGTTTGACCTGTCATTCCTGTATAGGGTGGGTTGGGTGAATTCTATAGTACTGTATTTCAAAAATAGTGTAAATACAATTTTACCTAAGCTTACATGACACGTACAACAAAACCTTCAACATAAATTTTCGTTTTGTGTGTTAATATCAAAGGCAACTAATAACTTGGGTTTAGAGTACTCCAATATTTAGATTATTGTCTTAGTTATTTAGACTATAAATACGAATGTATAGAATGTCCCCGAGTTTATTGTATAAATCCCTACACTTTGTGTATATTTATCTGTCCTCGTTCTGAAGGTAAAAATTCAAATACAGTAATGTATGGAAATCGACTACAAATCGATTTGCAGAAGACATCGATATATCTAAAACAGTAAAACCGATCTTCCGCTCCAAAAATTTGCTACGATAAAGATGTCCCCAGTTTGATGTAGCATTCATGTCCCCGTTTCGTAGCTTTAACGAGAATGTGTGTGTGTGTGTGTGTGTGTGTGTGTGTGTGTGTGTGTGTTTATAACAATACAGTGAGAGCGATATGCAGTATTTAAAAGCAGACATGCTAGGGTGACAAAGTCGTGACTCGCTTAATTCAGGAAGCATTTGGAATGCACGGTACATGGCATACTGAGAGAAATTCGTATGCGTTGAATCGCTCTAACAAGTAGCATCAACACATACCTATTTTGTATATTCGAAAGAGTGTATATGCGTCAATATCTTTAACATGGCGACAGTGTTTTACAGATTAAGTATGCTTAAAACACTGCTTACATTATTTATCAAATAACTTTTTAATTATAATTCAGTAAAACAATTGCCAATATATATATTTATGATAAACAACAAAAAGTCTCATATCTCTATCTGACTGCTTTACGAAACAAGTCATTGACACTATCTACTTAAGAATTTCTAAAATAACAATCGTAAACCAGTTCGTATACTGTATCAGATTCCAATATCAACCCATGAACTCGCCAAAACTGAGTCCTTCACCTAATCAAACCCTACGGTAACACATTTCAAAACCCCGATGAAATAGATACGGTTGCCATTAAGGTTGGATACATCGCAGTTTTCATTGATAAGGCTATAACTGAGATTGCTTGTGGGTATCCAGTTGGTGGTGGTGAACGATAGACAAAACATGTTTCTGTCATTAATTCTTGGAAACTTGATTACTGTAACTTGATCGGGGCTATGTTGTTTGTATATCTGATTAGACCTGAGAAGCTGCACAGGCCTAAATCTATCGCCGCATTATGCAACGGCAGCTCTAAGTCTGAGTAGTTTGACATTGGATTCGACTAATAAGAGCCTAAATATGGTAATTTAGCTAAAAATAAGATTTCTGACCTTAATTGGTACTAATTTTTATCTTGACCATAATTCACTAATACTGCGAAACATTAAGGACAAAATTATACACAGCAGTTACGGTATGGGAGGTAACTGTTGCACGTTAGTTATATGTTTCATCTCATTAGGTCCCTTGCTCCTGGTTTCTAAAGCTGAAACTGAAAGTTCATTTCTTTTCTTTTTCTTTTTCTTTTTGTTTTGCTTTGTTCGTTATAGATAGTTGCTTTAGGTGCATTGTTTCTGGTAAACGATTTGTTCTTTATATGTACATTTAGACAAAAAATATGCAGTCAATTAAAGTTCCCCATCTGCAACATAATTAATTAATCTCATAGGATTTATTGCGAACTGCCATTGAAGTAGGTTTACAAATGATTATAACAATATTGAAATATCAACATGCGTCCAAATGCACCAAGATCACAGTTCCATGATTTGATTAAATCATACGGTTTTCTAACCAAATCTCTGGGACAGAATAACTCTTACAACAGCAAATTCTTCGATCCGTACTACACCTGGGAAATATGTGCATATCCTTGATTTTTGTGTTGGCCATGTTTCAAAAGCTTCAAAATACACAATCAAGATCATCTCTGCATGTGTGGGGTAATCTCTTTAATTTGGCTCATATAAACTAGAAAAAAGTCAATTCGAAGAGGCAAATAATGCCAATCAACGCTGATATGAACGCTCTATACTTTGAAACGGGATTGCAAAACCCCCAAAATCAAGAAGTTATTTTCAAATTATCTATGTTCAATAAAAACCAAGAAAGGTGTGGCCCCGTCATATTTGTTACAAATTGTTCCCTCTCTAGAAGATGAAGTATCAAATTACTCTTTTCGTGATAGAAATGAAATAACTACTATGTCATCTAGGTTCGAACCCGTTTCGTGATAGAAATGAAATAACTACTATTCCATCTAGGTTGGAACCCGTTTTGTGATAGAAATGAAATAACGTCTATGCCATCTAGGTTCGAGCTCTTTTCATGGTAGGAATGAAACAATTTCTATGCCATCCATGTTCGAACTATTTGCTTGATAGAAATGATATCATTTAGGTTCGAACTCTTTTCGTGATAAAAATGAAATATCTTCTATGCCATCTAGGTCGGAACTCTTTTCGTGATAGAAATAAAATCATTTCTATGCCATCTTCGTTCGAACTCTTTTCATGACCGAAATGAAATAACTTTTGTGCCAACCAGGTTTAAACTCTTTCCTTGATAGAAATGAATCAAGTTAAATGTCATCCAGATTTTAACTCCTTTCTTTTTCCGTCTTTAAAAGTTAAAATTTACTGTTGAAATTCCTCTCTTTGGATGCAGTGAATCCCGATCTGTGAAGGAGTTTAAAATATAAGGGACCTACTATTCAGAAGACATCCAAACTTTTACTCGAGGCCATAGCAAATTTGAAAGCTGACCTATATCGAGTATACCTAACGCGACTCCTCTTGTTCATGGTGTCCACATTGAAATTTCAACACGATTTTTTTATTGACTTGTCTCTTTTACGAAAAACATAAGAATTAAATTGCATCGATCTTTGTTTCTTTGTGTCTCTACCTTTGAACCTTTAAATACTAGCGCTGATTGTTATCCTGCTGATAATGAATTTATCCTGCAATGAACTCAAACATACATTCTGGAAATTCATCAATTCTATCGATCCTATTTATATTGGTTTATGATAGTCATCTGGTTTTGTTTTCATTCATCTTTGATTCTATCGTTACATAAAGATTGTGCATGGATTGACAACACACTGAATTTGCGATGAGCCTCCTGCACATACAAATTTATCCTATGAAAGATGGTTTATTTACGGATGTGTTTGCCAATTTATGTTATGAACTGCGTTTACTCTTTGTCGGACAGGTTTACTCATTGTTCGACAGGCCTTCAATTAGTGGGTAATAAAAAGTTGTTTCAGCCTTCTTGAATAGGTTTTACAAATTATACAGACTTTGGAGAGAGAGCAGCAATTTTGTTTAATATTTATTACAGAAGTTGGGATCAAGAATGTCCCTGACCATCTGTATGTGTATGTGACATCGTTAATGCTCACAAGACGGTCCTATCTGTTCAGTTCTTTACAGGTTTCGTTATTTTGATAATGTCATTTTCACTTTGTCTTCTAAGACGTATCGATGGTACACGTTTACTTGCGATTAATGCGAACCAGTATTTGAGTCTTTTTTCGATGTGGTATATCATGTGACTATGTTAATTAGGTCAGTCTTCAAACGTTCCATGAGAACAGTTTGACATGATTCCATGGCCACTTGTTCTTGTCATTAAGCAGTGATAGGCATAATTTAAAAGTCATCAGTGTTTTGTTTACTACAGTCAAACATTTTAAGGGTGACCATTTTCAAAATAATCCGCAGCCTAAATCACCACACTTTGTTTTGTTATTATATTATATTAACAAATCTATAATGTTTGGAAGAGATAAACCTTAATTAAGCACCCACCTCTCATAAGCGGCCATATTCCGCAGCGATCTGATAGAGGTCTCGAGCTTGAGATTGAGACTGTTTTATCGGCTAACTGCAGAGGCTTTTACTTTTGCAACCACGCTTTTCATTGGTTTTGAGTGAAACCTCATTCTCAAATTCAAGCTTAGAGTCGTATGACCTCAAAGCCAAGTCTGCAGCCATGGTGGTCGGGTGTTGCACTATGTTGTACATCTTACATTTGACAAGCGTAATCAACAATACACTAAATCTGCATTTAGCAAAGAGCATATTGTTGTTTTTTTTTCTTCACAAGTTCGAGGTCAATCCTGCTGATCATACCTCGAATTTATGCCGATAGCTGCCAATAGCTGCCATTCAGGCCACCTCGGTGTTTTACGAAACAATGATTGATTGGGAAGTTGCCAATGGATCGAACTATTTTTTGATTCGCAACTTCTCAATGAATCCTACAGTCAGCCCAGTCGTGGAAATAACCATAGTGGTCCTATGAGATTATGGTTTCTTTTCTTCCGATTAAATTTCCAGAGAACAAACTGTCTAATTTTGTTTAAATTACTGCGCCAACATACATCTGACATATATTTTTTTCTCACATACATAGCCGAAGTAGTCCGAATGATTTTCATTAATAGCAGTCATAGCTTCCTTTTCCTCGGGTTTCAACGTTTATACCAAATAGGAGCATCTCAATATTAGGCACTAGAGGAGATCAACACAGAACTCTCCAAATGAAGAAAACAATGTTTAGATATCACCTTAACGGGAATTTTCATTCTAAGACCATTTGCACAAAAAGAGCAAACTTGTATACTTGCATTGAAATATTCGTAAAGCTCCAAATCCTAAGACAAACACACAATCAAGCAGCCTTTCTTCTCATTAGAATGTCGATAGCGTAGAACAGTCAAATATGTTTTATCTATTCAGATCCAACGGGTTTATTGCTATTTCTGTCAAATCAGTGATCTTCTTCCACCTTTGTCAAATGCAAAATAATTTTATCTTTATCTCGTGTTATGAGAAATATTAAACTCAAGAGATCGCTTATGATAATAACGGTATCGACAATAACAACCAAGGACAAAAGCGACCAGGTACACAATTCAAATTACTGCTCCATTCTCTGTGCTTATTGCATTATCTATTCTAGTTTGTTCTGTAGTTGTACACAATTCTAATTGTCTTGCAAGTATGAGGTTTTGCATGTATACGAGTTGTTGCTTACGACGCTGATAAAATATAACAGTACCAGTATGGCGGTTTAGGGTGACATTGAAGGGGCAGTAACAAGAAGAACCATGGCAGGCAGGCCTACAATAAAGGGTCAGAAATCTGGTAGAGGCGTTGATTACTTGGTAAGACGAGTTTTTCTATTATAAATTGGAACAAGAAATACGCGTTTACAGGTTTCGATTCAACCTTTAATACTACGAAATGAGATCGATTAGCACAGATATCGATTTTTACATTGTATGTGGAATGTACATGGGCCTTGATGACTTTTGTTCAGTTATACAATCTACTCCAAATTACCCGAACAATTAGCTACATGTCTTGGTGATACATTTCCATGTTAAAGTATTCATGCCATGTCTCTCTAATATGCTCATTATAGGATATGCAAAAATATCAATATTTCAAAAGCTTATATTAATCAATTTATAAATAAAAGATTTGTTTTTTTACCGTGAAGTTTTTAACTTTGATGCTGACATGAAATTCTTAGATCTCCTCTCAATCAAGAGACAACTGCGTTGAGTTTTTGCTAAGGTGTGCACAATGTCGTTGAGTGCATATCAGAACAGAAACTATATTAGCAATCTAGGCATATGCTGTTCTTGAACAATGTTATGGGATCGCAAACATGTCTAGTTATAGCCTGATATGTATAAAAGAAAGTTTTTGCTTTGAACCATTTAAGAACCCAACCCCTACTCCAATGTGCCCAGAATGGGTAGACTCATTAGTACAGCAACACAATCTGAACTTACCGTTTTGGACACTTCAGTCGGCATAAGAAGACATTTTGTTGAGAAACTATTGCTTTGGTCTTTTATTCATGTATTCAGAAATCTCATTGGCCACTATTACTTTCGCATAGGGTTTGCCAGGTGGGGGGAGGTGGAGACAATAGCTTTATTAGACCTGGTTCGGTAAAGCACTTTGATGTGTAAAACTGTTGGAAAAAGGTGTAATAATTAAGACAAAAACGTTATAATTGTGGTTTTAAACGATATTAATAAATAAAGAAGCGATCTGAGAGTGATTCTTAGACCAAATTATGCTTCCCTCCATGACCCTAAATCTGTCACCCCTTCCCACCCCAAAGAAATAACATAAAACAGAACGTGAAATCTAATGACACTGTACGCATTTTCAAATGTATCTTAACTGTGTGTGTGCGTTTGTGCATGGCAATTCCAAAAAGTACATTTCAGCTTATACATCTTGGATCTGTCGATTTATATCAAATACGTATCTATTTAAAAATATCTATACATTTATATTTTAGGTCTCTCGGTCATGCATTTTCTCCCTTGGTCCTCCCACTTCTCTCTCTCTCTCTCTCTCTCTCTCTTAGTCTCTGATGCGCGCCATACATTATTAGGAAAATTTTTTTATGTTAATTTATTAATTTATATAAATGTGTTGCACGTTTATATGCATAGAAACTTTACTTCTAAAGAGATATTGAACATTTCGCAAATCATAACACTTAGAAAAGAAACCCACTCTTTTTCTAACTCTTTTCAATTCCAAGATAGGTAAAAAATCTGCAAAGCCGCTATTTTCTATCGCAAAAGATACCGCTTAAATGATAAAATTCGTAACTCTGGGGATGCCCATTTGTAACATGATCCAGGGACTTAAATAAAATAGTAATCACATTTAAACCGAAAAATTTATCATTGTCTTTGTCCTTCATAAGAGGGTTGATCGAACGCCTTCCTGAACAAAATTGTTAAAGATGTTATTATTTTCTAATTGATATTTTTAAATTATTATTCCATGGTCGTTTATGTATATTTATGCAAACGTCTGCAAATTCAAACGCTTCCTTTTGTGTTTACTGTTTGTCTTGTTCCTGTTTTTGAATTGACTTTTGCAAAGATTGAATGACTGTTGAAAGCGTTTAGGTTTTCAATTTTTTGTATTTATCTCTATCAATCCCTAACACATGGGATCCCTTACTGGATCCTGTGCACCTCAAAGGAGTGTTATTTTCCATATGATCGGTGTGTGTATATATATATATATATATATATATATATATATATATATATATATATATATATATATATATATATATATATATAATGTTTGTATTTCAGGAAGATCGGTCCGATTACCCCTTACACATCGCAGTGGCGACGGGAAACTTGGAGGCTGTGGAGAATTTAGCTGGGACAAAAGACATTAATTCCTGCGACGAGGTAGTCATGCCGTTTATATTGTTGGATTGGTCATTTTCAATCAACGTTTCGCTTTTAATTTGAAAGATGATGGAACAACATTTATAGGTTCTCCAGAGCGTACATTGATATCATCAGCTACAGTTTCTACGTCTTTCATTGATATCATCAGCTACAGTTCATACGTCTTTCATTGATATCATCAGCTGCAGTTCATACGTCTTTCACATACAAAGGTTTTATAAAAAAAAAAATCCTTTCATGATCAGTTCTGACGAGTTTGCACTATAATGTTTAGAAACTGGATTACGAGCATAAAATGGATAACACTTGTTAAGGAAAGAACCAAATATGTTGTTCATAAAGCGGCGTGTTTGCTCTTACGCTTTGCCCTCAATCCTTTGTTTCTAGCATAAATTAATTTTCGGCACTGGTCTTTACTTTAAGGACATTTAAATAACTGGCATTAAAAGATACGTATGGGTAGTAAAAAGGTTCTACATTATTTAGACAATAAATCAGATGTACCTCATTTAGATCCAGAAGAATTCTCTACAACAATATTCGTTTTCACAAATTTATACTAAAGTTGTGTGTATATCGTTAAAACATGCTGCTAGTCTGAAGTTTAGAATTCGAGTGAACTGTTATTGCACGGGTTCCCTGTTTGAAATTTACCATTCGGGCCAGCATAGTATTCTACTATGCGTTCGCTTTTTTGAAGTTTAGAATTCGAGTGAACTGTTATTGCACGAGTTCTCTTCTTGAAGTTGATAAATCGAGTGAACTGTTTTTTTGCGCGCGTCCCCTGTTTGTTTGTTTAAACATATTTTACTGCCATAATAGGATATAATGGATTTGGGCACAAGTTCTAACAAGTTAAATTAGCCCTATCCTTATATTATGCAAGTATTGCAACATATTCAACGTGACAACATAAAAATGAATAATGATGAGAGAGAGAGAGAGAGAGAGAGAGAGAGAGAGAGAGAGAGAGAGAGAGAATGACAGTAATCACGATTTGATAAGTTATTGAAATCGTTCAGTAGCAGTTATATATTTGCATACATGATGCAAAATTCTATATTTTTCTTTTGCATCGCCCTTTCCCCAAAGCAGTAAATCTAAGCTAATAGTCGCATATGACATTTAAATTGTCTCACCATTTGTACGCTGATGAAACTCAAATATACAAATCTAGCTACACAACTGAAGTTGGGGCTACAATCCTAGGAGTGGAGAGCTGCATTTCCGATGTGAAGTCAAGGATGACATGTAAAAAGCTGCATGAATGATGATAAAACTGAGCCATCCTGTTCACCACACGAAGACTTTCTCGGTCACATCCTTTATCTCTAACAATAAGTATCCGGATCTTTAAATTTTCACAACCAGTACGAGACCAAGGTGTCACTTTGGATGTACGCTCTCATTACACCAACATGTAATGAACATATGTAAGGCTGCACATCTAGAACTGAGACATATCAGCTCCTTTCCAGTTTTCCTTCAGTTGATGCCACTAAAACACTTGCATGTTTCTTAGTACTTCCAAGACTGGATTATTGTAGTTCACTTTTGTTTGGTTCGTCTCCGTATCTATTACAGAAAATTGAAAATGTTCAAATGAAGGCTGCTCGGATCATCCTTAAAATACGAAGAACTGAGCCCACCTCACCCTAATCTGTAATCTTCAATGGCTACCCTTTCGATCCAGAATCAAACACTAAATCTGTTCACTATGCTACATTTTGTTGACTGGCTCCAGTCCAGTCTATTTTTCTGCATCACCCATGTGTTAACCCCATGTAGAAACTTCTTCCGACAATCGCAATCTCATTGTTCCCACTGTTTAAATGAAGTCATATGGACAACGTTCTTTTGCGTATCAGAGCCAGGGCCGGATTACCCGTTAATCACACCAAGCACGTGCTTATGGCACCATCCTAACAGGGGCACTAGAACAAATGCAAATTAATTATTGATGATAAGAATTGAATGAAGTATATATGACCATTTCGATCTGCATCTACGAGTATTTTGATTTGGAATGATTGCAACACTGTTATTTTCCCATCTTTTTAGGTTTTAATATTGTGTTTTTTTAGTTTCACATTTTGTTAGGGGGAGGGCAGTATAATATTTTCAGTGCTTAAGGCCCTGGAAGTCCTTAAGCCGGCCTTGACCAGGGCCCAGCTATGCAGAGCGAATTGCTCATAGATTGTAGGCACAAGGACACTGTGATCTCATTCAAGAGTGCTCCTAAAATCAACTGTTTGAAAATACAAGGACGGACATAAAAGACTTAATAATGTGTACTTCCATAATTATTGTTAGCATGTTTTCTTGTTGTTTTTTTTTTGTGTGTAATTTCATGGAGTTTGCTGTTGTAATCTTGTTGTTGCATATGTGCTTATGTGTTATTTAATAATATGAAGCGCCTAGAGCTTCAAAAATTAGGAGCTGTACTAATTCCTCATAATAATAATAATAATAATAATAATAATAATATTATTATTATTATTATTATTATTATTATTATTATTAGAGTGTACGCTTATGTTGAGAGCAGCTGTAGCTCAGTTGATAGAACGTCAGGCTCGTAATCCAAGGGTCGAGGGTTCGATGCCCGCCAGGGCTACTTCGGCTTGACTGCCTTGGTGTGTCCTTAGGAAAGGCACTTAGCTCCCATAGCCTATGATGTGCTCAAGTACAGCAAAAATAATAAATAAAAAACGAGCATAAAATGGATAACATTACATGTAATAATATGTTTCGTAATGCGTGATGTTACTAGATTACGGCATAGGTCAGACATTAAAACAGGTGATACATATAGATACTTCATCGTCGTTAGCCAAGGTTCCGATAACCCTATCTACCTCTTGGCGGTTCGAAGAGCTATACCGGTGCTTTGTCCTAACGACATCTATTGGATTTCATGTGTTGCTTCCCTTAGTATGCAATTCCAACTAACCAATAGCGTTGTGCATCGTACATCGGCCGAAAACGGTGATGGCAATTGACCCATAAAGGATACTTTGTAAGTTTAACATCCAAAGTATGACTGTGTACCAGAGGGAAGCCATTACATGTCTATTTGAGCGAAAGGTATTTGTCCAAACACGGAGCAGCACTGGAAAAGTGCTTATTTATCAGTCCATTCAAGTTGTGTGCTCTCCTTATGTCGATCACATACGAACGGTGTTCAAATTTGAACAACTTAATTTTGATTGGATGCGGTGGCTTGCCGCCGCATCCAATGAAATTCGCAGACCGGAAGCTCAGAAAGAATCTGCTCGATATGCCAAAGTGTAAATAGGATTATCGGAACCTTGGCTAGCGAAGATGACAGATACCTTCGCAAACTATTTTAACTCGTTTTTGTAAATACCCAAACCCTAAGATAATATAAAGATATCAGATTTTTCACGTGTGTGTTTCCGAAGTTTAGCAACCAGCCGTCGGAATTTTAAGTGAAAATGAATTCGAGAAAAGTTTGCAATCTTGAGATCTGATTTTGCACGCTCCATGCAGCTCATACTCTTTCAGAAGATATCGCTTCTGTATGGCTATTTTTACCGCTGGGTCATCTTAGCCTTAGTACTTCGTGTCATAGCATTAGGACACAAACACGGCAAAATCTTTCATTATTCATGAAAAGCTATTGCAGAGAAAATATCGCTGCAAATGCAGTCTAAGCTGTGTGATGCAGTTATCGAAGCGTATCGAAGCTGTGGTATTATATAACCCAAGGGAGGTAACCTACCGTCAGGAGTATACTGTGTCCATCTTTTATTAAGGACACTCGGTACTAATTTAATTCCCATAGTAAACATATGCAAGCACAATGATATTAAAAATTCGATAACTTTAATATTCTGAATGCTCATGATTAAACCTATGTTTAATAGCACAGACATATCCTTGATGGCAACTTCTGTGTATAGAAAACCATATACGCTGCGTCATTTTCCGGATCTGCATGTGTTTTGAAACATGTGTTTTCAGTTCTGCACCAAAAGTATCAAATGCTTATTTCAGTAATGAGTTTTCCAAAGTCAAGTCTGTAAAAAAGACTAATTTCCATCAACAAAACATTGTCTCTTTTATTTCAGTTACAAGTAGAATATGCTCTCAAAAGATTATTTTCAGTAAAATTCCATTTTCATTATCAACCAATTCTGGCCAGCAAAACCCAAATATACTCTCTTTCTAGACTGGTTCACAAAGCAAACCTAGGGTGTGGGGAAAAACCAAATGAAACGAAAACGAGACGCCCCATGAGCGCTAACGAAGAAAAATTAAATCTGATAAAGCAACAAGAATAAAAACATGTGTATTCACGTATTCAATGTATAAAAAATTTAAAGTTGTGTTAGTCACAATATTGATGCGAGATCCATTTAGTTATTCATTTCTCGACCGTAATTTGTATTTGTACGCACATTATGACGTCATGGTTTCAATTCTTGCCCAGAAGATTTGCACTTGACTTAAAATGTCTGCAAGGGGGTGCCTATTTTATTGTATTTTCTCCCGACTGATATCTGCACATTTTCTATACATATACAGTCTGGACAGGCTGAAGCTAATCGTAGTTTTTTACAGATTAATCTGTATCTCATATCTCATAATGATTAAAACGCCCATTTTACATTGAAATAATTCCATGACGTTTTGCTATTTTCAGCAATTAGTGATAGATAAATTTTAAAGAAATACAGACATTATTCATTCTGCAGGTGATAATCAGACATCAGGCGTTTCCATTGAATTTCCTTATGATCATAAGTATTTTAAAAATCTTTGAGCGAAGTGTGTAATTTAAATTGGTCTCCACTTTAGGATGGGAAGACACCGCTGCACATCGCATGCGAAAAGTGTCAGTTGGACGCAGTGAAGACATTGCTAAGTCTAGGGGCAGACGTGAACAGAGTAGACAGGGTAAGTTGCTGATGTCATTGACCATCAATCGATGTAGAGCTTATTTCATTTCGTAAAGCTGCCACAGAGATTATAATGTAAATTTTGGTGATTGATGTAATACACTTTATCAATAAAAAACATCAGCGTATCAGTCAAGAATAAAGTGGTATGTGGGTGCTTGATTCCTTGCCATAAAGATCCATGTTAGTTTTGATGACCATTTGCAAGAAAGATAAAAAAAACCCCTGTTATTTAGTTTTAGAAACAACAGAACACATTACTAAATAAGAAAATGTGAACTTTTGTGCAACAGTGCTATAAATAAACAATAGAGCTATAAATAAACAATAGAGCTATAAATAAACAATAGTGCTAATAATAGTGCTCCTCAGATAAGTACTAGATAAAATTATTCCTGTAATTTGTCACAAGACAACAAAGTTTAAGGTATTTATCTTTTCAGGAAAATGGGAAAACCGCTCTTCATTACGCAAGTTCGACAGGAAGGACTGACATTGTTGATGAACTCCTTCGACAAGGATCAGTCGTATTCACAAATGCCGCGGTGAGAATAGTAGTATGAAAATTGAATGTTTTGAGGAGAAGAACGTGTATTGGTTTAAACAGTCATTGTAGTCTTTCCATAAACCTTTGATATCTCTTTGATTTATTTCAATCGCTTTTACCGTTGTTTAGGATGTTATCTGATAAACATTATGTCTTAATTTTTATGAACATGTGACGATAACATTGCTTCTTTGTGAATGGTACAGACTATATATAGTACACGATGCATGCTATTAAAGCTGTCTTGTATAATTAGTTTTAATATGTAAAGCACCATTATGATAATGATAAAATTAAAGGTACCTGTTGATGGTCATAAATTCTGTGAAAAAATAACATATGGCGCTCATAAACTGTGTTCAGAAATTGTGAGGCAATGAGAGCCAAGTGCCGTTTCCAAGGACACGCCAATGCAGCAGACCCTAGTTAGTGTGAGTGGAGATCGAACCTGTGACTCATGGATTACGAGTTGGACGCTCTACCGACTGAGCAACCACGGCTTCTGAAAGGATGCTATATGATGCTCTTAAATCGTACGAAACTTCATTTAAACTTCATTTCAGCTTCGTATAGAGTAGAGTGTTGGTAGGGTGTCGGACTCGTGATCCAATGGTTACTGGTTCCATACCCGCCCAGGCCAGACCAGATCGACTGCCTCGGCGTCTTTTAGAAACGCACTCAGCTCCCATTTGCCTCGGTGTAATATAGTCAGTAATGTGTTAAAGTGCAGTTGTAAATCAACCAACCATCAAACAAAATCTTTCAGAATACAAGACTGATCCTAATCGTATTTCTTTAAAAATGAAAGATGTCATGTACATAGAGATACAAAATATGTATTTTCTACTTTGCTAAAGAAGCAACGTCACTGCAATTATTCCAATAGAACCGTACATTCTGAAATAGAACATAATAGTAACCGACCAAAAACTCAAAGAACTTCTATAATTTTATATTATAAAACAGAACATCAAAACAGACAAAACTCGGAAGACAGATGCCAATCTGATTAGAATTCAGATCTGCGGAATTGAGATCTTATAGTTCGTGTTCTGCTGAAATTTTATATTCCTTGTCTACTCTTAGTAACTTATCAGAACTGCATGTAAGGAAGAGTGATCTGTAGCAACCACATGTTCCGAATGATGTTCATCTGTGTGAAAGCTGTAATTTAATTGTGAAACGAAAGATAAACAGAACATGACGTGCTTCGGTGCCTGTCAGATCTCCTTATTAGTGCTTCAAACTCGATTTAAGATTAGACAGATGTAAGAGTGGCATTCTGTTTGTCAGAGGATGATCATGTGCACTTATTGACTTAAAACGTTACACTGTTAAATCCCTTATTTCCAGTGCACGTAATTTGCTTCTTATGAGTTATTAGTTTCGTATATCTTTTCGTAGATTTTTTCCTACCATATTTAAAATTTATTTTGATCCTATTTTAAATAGGCTTTGACTATAGCACTGAAATTTCTTTAGAAGCGCAAGTGTACACTCATCAGCTGAGGCATTTCAATTATTGTCATAGAAAGTACAACAACATCACAAGAGGAAGCAACTTTAGGAGCATAAATAGCAGAATGGAATACATTTCATCTATATTCGGGAAGATAATTTTGTGTCATATCCAGTCAGATACTAATATTGTGTACGCTCTCAAATAATAACATTGTTTGGCCCTAAGAAAAGCAGAGGACGTCTTCTCAGGGTTTTTAGTCACTTGCATTCTTCTGATTTTTGCTACGGTCAACATAGTCCTTTGTTCATATGTACTAGAATAGGTAATGTGTAGGATGTTTACAAACGTTGTTCAAAATGACGGAAACTAACTTCTCACCACAACCTTATTGTTCTCTCTTTCAGGATGAGATCAACCCTTTGCATCTGGCAGCTGATGGTGGCCATATTGATGTGATCAAACAACTCTGCTCTGTGCATGGGGACATTCGATGTCGAAATAAGGTAAGCATATAAAAGTTTTATTTCTTTCTGTTTTATCTAGTTGCGCTGTCAATCGATTGTTTTGACTGGTTGTTTACGGTTGGCCCTGTGTCTTATATTCTGTAGATAAATTTGCCTTCTTTTATATTTTGGGTTTAAGTTTTTCTCCTTTCTCACTATGACAAGAAACATGGGAGGCTGGTGTGGAATTGTAGTTTATTGCATGACTGACGATTTCACGACTAACATAGAACCATGTTATGTATTGTAAAGTCTAAATCAGTATATCTCGTTTTGCTTGAATTTGAAGGTTTTCATTCATTGGTTTTAACCTAATAAAATAGCTACTGTATTAAACTACCCAGTTGCTACTGGATCTCAGCGACTTAATGTCCAACATTGTCAGAATCCACCGTTTCCAGATTTTTACTTTTGAATACCTTGATCTACTTACCTATCGCACTTTGGATCCCACGAAGTCGTTTCAGACTTCAAATCCCAGGCGGGCGACCTCTCGTGTTGATGTCGAAGATTCTCTTTATTAGAAAACAATTGTTTAGGCCCTATGTAGTGGCAACTTTTTAGGGTTAGAATCAACACATAAACACAGTAAAACTAGCCTCATGTGCCGAGTTTCCTGGATCTGGCAACAGTAAATGTCTCTGCCATTGACCCTAACCCTATCGTCCCTACCTTCAGTATATAATCTAAGGTATGCAAAACTATGCAGATCAATGGCAGTCTCGCTACCTCATGACCAGCATATTTAATGATGTTAGTTTCACTAGTTGCTTCTGACTGTCGGAAGTCAGCCATTGCTAGTACGGTGGATGATTCATTAGTAATGAGATACTTCACTCAATCTAGGCCTAGCTATCAACCCGCTATCCTCCATCTTGCTAGGTGAAGACATTTAAATTCCGCTATACCGAGTTTAGGAAACTCAAATAATGTCAGAATACATAAATGGTATGCTATTGTTTTATAGGATGACACTGAACCGATTCACTTCGCCGCACTTAGGGACAGACACGAAATATTGGAACACATGGTCACGCTTGGTGCCGATATCAATGCTAAAGACTGGGTAAGACGTAGCATTAGATTTCAAACAAAAATCGTTTAACAGAAAGCATCCAACTTTCAGCACACGTTCCTAACAATATCAAATAAAACCTTTCATTTGCATTCTATGTAAAATGAGTTTTTTTAAAAAAGTATATTTTGATAAGAAATGATACTTATAATTAGTGATTGTTTCAGTTCCAAGATACGGGCTCTGTGTAAGTTATTTTTCACTTTGTTCCTAAACATTCTTTTTTAATTTACATTAAAGTATTGAATATTGGATATCTGTGCCATACAAATCTCTCTTGCCACGTGAGGATTTCCTTTTCAATCGCTTGCATATGCGTCTATCCTATACCAATGCAAGCACTAACTTTTATATTTGGTGGCATATGTGTTTCTTTCCTTCTCTTTGAAAATCTCTGTTTAACAAAACATGACACCATTATAAAAACTATTCTGCATTGACGACAATGTAAGCATGTACTATGTTATATAAGCAAATTTCAGGAGTGTAAAGAAAATGCAATGCAATCTTACATCTATGTCTACAGCTTGATGCAACACCAATGCATTATGCTGCTAGAGGAGGGGGCGCACGAGCAATTAAAAAACTGCACGAGTTGGGGGCACCTATTGAGCCCAAAGACTATGTAAGTATATAATATACGCTTAAGATTTCAGCAGATAGGTAACAACGTACACTTATCCGACGTGTACTTCATTAGAATGAGAATATAAAAAATATTAAATTTTATCGTGAATTGCATTTGTGATATAACTTACGACACAGTAACTTAATGAGATATTTTTCTTACGTCTCTCTAAACCTTCTTTGCGTCTGATGCCTATCATTTTCTACTAGAAATAAGATTAAATGCATGATTTAGGAACGTAAAAATATATGGCATTTTGCCCATGTATTTATTTAAATGGATGAACATATGTCATACTAAATTAAGGAAAAGAAGATACTTCGTGAGTCCCTGCAATCCACACGAAACTATGCTGTAGCGATGATATATAACGCATATATGATGGAAACAATATCATGGCTGTAAAAGGTAGTTTCAATATGCTAGCCTTGTTTTCATTAGTAGGCTAGATGGAAAATTGCGAATAAGTAACCACATTAATTTGGCTTGAAAACGCGTGATGACACCGTATCTGATATATATATATATATATATATATATATATATATATATATATATATATATATATATATATATATATATATATAAAGAATACAAATCATATGGCGAATAACAGTCCTTTCAAGTGCACTGGATCCAGCAAGGGATCACGTGTGGTCAGGAAGTGATTAAGATAAATGTAATAAAAATTATCTTTTGCAACCTACACATTTCTTTTAAATAATTCTCTAAATTTGCTTAATAGCCTACAATTTCTACTATAACAATGAAATATCCGGGATATAATTTGAGCTTACATAAATGTACATTAAATAACAGATGTCGTTATGGCTCATCGATTTCTAGGTCAATACAAATATTTTCCAGTATCCGCAACAAGTTGATATAAACTAGCTGAAATATAAAAAATTTAAAGGTTTAATTCCTGTAGAAACAGCCATGTAAAGTTGTGCAAACACTATGGTTTTTTTCTGTTTTATTTGTTTGTCTTGTCTATGTTTTGTATATGCCTTTGAAAAAGACTCATTAAGAGTCGAAAGCGCTCAGGCTAGTTAGATAATAGTTTTGCACTGTTCGTTGTCAGTTTATTGCATTTATATATGTTGAGAGCATATATATATATATATATATATATATATATATATATATGTGTGTGTGTGTGTGTGTGTGTGTGTGTGTGTGTGTGTGTGTGTCTTCGAGCAAAGTGAAGGAATCAAAAACGCTTATGATAGCCTCCTGAATAATCTTCTACTATAAAGAAGCGCATTTATTTTGACACTGAAGGCACTTTTTGTTAGAGACGAAAAAATTGAATATTACATATATTGAGAACATTCTGGGATGAACCGAATTTCTACAAAAGATTGTATTAGCTAGCTAGACCGTGTTAAACTTACAGCCCAGTCGGGTATATGTTGGCGGAATTCCTGTTATCAGTATTTTATTTTTGTTCCCCATTCGTTTTCCATAGCGTGGCGATACCCCACTCCACTACGCCGCCTTGCACAATCAAGAATCTACAATCGCTGTGCTGTCTGAGCTTGGAGCAGATATGAATCCTAGAGATAGAGTAAGCATTTACCGAAGGTCAGACAAGTTGATTAATGCTATTGTAGCAGTTTTGTACGATATTGACTAATGTTGTGGTAGCAAGTTGTAGACAATGTTAAGAATTATCAGTTTGCGTCATAGTCGCTAAAAAAGCGACTCTGCTATCTTTCAATTTACTATCCAGTTTTGGATATTATCCCTACGCCGACCAACTCTGAGATCAGATCTGTATATTGCGAACAACAAATTAGTTCCAAATATGTGGCCCCATTAATTTGTTAATTTTCATGACTTACTGAAGTCAGTCTAATACATCTCTTGGAAGTAATTTTAAACTAATACAATTCTTTTAAAAAGTGTTATTATTTGTTTTTGCAAAGCGTAAAATTACCGATGCTTATTGAAGCACTTCCATTGTCCAAACTTCATTTCCAGAGGTGCGTAGTTTTGCATTCTACCACAGCTCTTAAATTTCGGAGATAAGTAAATGTTGATTGTAGTTCGCAATCCCGTAATGTCTAAAGAGGGGTAGTATTTTAAAAACCCACCTGAACTTGTCAAGTTTAAAGAATTACTTATCTAAGTTTGAAGGATGACGTAATATCCTTCTTGTACAATTCTCTTACTTTTATAAGAAAAAACAGGCAAACCAAACACTTGTAGATCTTACCTCTATTTCACAGATAGAAGCTGCATTTTACATAATGATATATACATGCAAGCTGTATTTTACATAATGATATATACATGCAAGCTGTATTTTACATAATGATATATACATGCAAGCTGTATTTTACATAATGATATATACATGCAAGCTGTATTTTACACAGTGATATGTAAATGCAAGCTATATTTTACATAATGATAGACAAATGCAAACAATATGTTACACAATGATAGATACATGCAAACTGTATTTTACATAATGATAGATAAATGCAAGCTGTATTTTACATAATGATAGATAAATGCAAGCTGTATTTTACATAATGATAGACAAATGCAAGCTGTATTTTACACAATGATAGATACATGCAAGCTTTATTTTACATAATGATAGATAAATGCAAGCTGTATTTTACACAATGATAGATACATGTAGGCTGTATTTTATGCAATGATTTATACTGGAAAGCTGTATTTTACACAATGATAGATACATGAAAGCTATATGTTATACCATGATAGATACATGCAAGCTGTCTTTTATACAATGATAGATACATACAAGCTGTGTTTACATAATCACAGATATATGCTAGCTTTATTTTACGGAGTGACAGTTACATGCAAGCTGTATTTACATAAGGATAGATAGATGCAAACTGTATTCTATACAATGATAGATACATGCATGCTGTACTTATATAAGGATAGATACATGCATGCTGTATTTTAATGATAGATACATGAAAGCTGTATTTTACATAATGATTATATGTGGCAATGGGCAAGCAAACATTCCTAAGAAACAAACATTTCAGCAAGATGCACACCTCGAAAAGACAATTATTTATTGTGGATAAGAGTCTTTTTCCCATGTCAAGTCCCATGTCAAGTCCCATCAAGTCCCATGTCAAATCATGCCTAAGAAGTTGAAAGAACATTATTTTGTTATATCATGATATAGCCTCTCTTCTAAACCCTTATTTACATAACATTCGTTCGTCAGAATATATGGATATTTATAATTTCATTTTTACACCCTTTGTCCTCTCTAGCAATCTACAAATTAAATCTGATACCTAAATCAGCAATCAGATTAAAACTCTTTTCCTAACAATATTAATAATTTTGTTACTCAAGTCGTTCAGTATCACTTCAAAAGTATCAGCGCACCAATATTACATGCGTGATGAAGATGATAAATTATCTAGCGATAACATACCATGTCCCCGCAAAAATACTAACAACAGATATACCATTGTTTGATACTTCAAACTTGTGTTATTCATATACTTGGTATATATATATATATATATATATATATATATATATATATATATATATATATATATATATATAATCACATTTTTAATGATTTTTCCCAGAAAAAGGCCGCTCCCCTTCATTTAGCAGCAAAAGCTGGAAGTCCAAAATCGGTAGCAGAACTTCTGAGGTGCCTGGCGGACATGAATCTACCCATTAAGGTTGACTCACAGGAAAATCTTAAAATATTCAAATTTTTGTTTTCCTGTATATATTAGGGAAGTAAGTGAAATTATTGATGAAGGGGTATTTTGTTTACGTAATTATACTGACACAGAAATATACATTTTGTTTGATGAGTCCGACAGAATAAAATAAAACACTAACCGTTTAAAGGAAAACGAAAACATTTTTAATATGTGCCTTAAATGAATATACTATATGAATAGAAATATAAACCAACGATTGACTCAGAATCAACTGGACATTTTTGAAGATATAACCGATTAATTTGAAACATCCCTGTTGATAGTCAGCAATACAAAAGACACCATGATGGATATAGCTGTGAGGTCACTAAGTCACATGGGTCTCTCCCCGACACATTGCTGTGTCGATTCATTTCTCCTATAAAGTTCATTTTAGTTTGTGTGGGGTTAAAGCCTTTTTTTGGCACATGATAGGCGGCCAGTATATCTGGTAGAGGAAGTAAACGGGAAAACCCCAGGAGGAACCACCGACCCACGGGAAGCTACTAGTAAACTGTCTTACATACCCACTTTGGCCGAGCCAGGGAACAGGAGTAATCTGTTAAGGCAAGCGCCTTAGACTATTCGGCAACCCAGGGTCTCAGTTAATTTTGGCATGGTTTCAAACATTGCCCACATCAGTGGTGTTAAACACATACAGTAAACAGAGCAGATGATTTCAAATATTGGAGCTACGCGAGTTACCAGGTTATAACTCTGTCAAGCCTCTTTCACTACGGCACGATAACTATAAAAGATTCGTTATGTAAACTCAACATTTCATCAAGGCATTCAGAAAGCCTGCTAAGATGTGTACTTTTCATGCGAAATTTAAATTACTGGTATATTCAATTTCAACATCGAAACTCCTAGATTCCATTCACGTTTTCAACCTCAAACAGTCAGTTAGCCAACCCACCCATAAACATGGTCACATATTAGACTGGATTTTTACAGACCTGATGATAATATTCTTCAGTCCTCCCTGGTGTCCCACGAACTTTCATCAGATCACCTCTGCATTATATGCCGTTTTGACGTATCAGTCCCTAACCCTCCACCTTTATTCGCTACTAAGAGAAACCTCCGTATGATAAACAGAACCAAACTAATGCATGACATCCAAGCAAACTTAGCAACTAGCTTATCCACTACAGCAGAACAACTTGATAACTGCATGCGTTCATTGCTCGACAAACATGCCCCAGCAACCAAGTGCAGAGTAGCAATTCAGAAGTGTTCTCCGTGGTATAGCAGTGTTAGGGACCAGCTTCGCACTGCTAAAAGAGACCGCCGTAAAGCTGAGAGGCTTTGGCTTTCCACCAGACTCACTATTCATAAGCAGATCTATGATGCCGCTAAGAAGAATGTCACAAACATAGTCCATGCAGCTAAACCAGCCCACTACAGTACTAAAATCCTGGAAAGTTCCAGCTGCAAAGAGCTATTTGAGATTACTAACAAGCGATGTCAAGGAACAAATGTACACCACTTCCTGCTACCTTCTCTCTAGTCGACCTTCCGGACCTGTTTGCAAATTTCTTCCGTGACAAAGTACAAACCATCAGAGATAAACTTGACAACACAATTTCAGTTGACTCGTCGTCACCATACATTTGCGATACAGAATTTCAGCGGCAACCGTTAGCAGCATTTGAACCTGTCTCTATGGATTTAGTACGTACAATCGTGATGAAGAGTGCACCAAAGTCATGTGAACTGGATCCGATTCCGACGTCACTGCTTCTAGAGTGCTTGGATCCAATACTGCCTTCACTAACTGATGTTATTAATGCCTCTCTCTCAACTGGGGAATTCCCATCATTTTACAAAACTGCCATTGTAAAGCCTCTGCTGAAGAAACCAACACTCGACCATAATGATTTAAAGAACTACCGCCCAGTTTCTAATCTCCCATTCATGTCAAAAATCTTAGAAAAAGTTGTTCTATCCCAACTTGTATCTCATCTGAATTCAAACAGTCTTTTTTAGCAATGTACAGTCTGCATATCGCCCTTGCCACAGTACTGAAACTACTCTTCTGAAAGTAGTCAATGACCTTCTCTCTGCTTTGGATGGCGGAAAGATTACAGTCCTCACTCTTCTTGACTTGTCTGCAGCATTTGACACTATAGACCATCATATATTACTTCACCGTCTCCAGCATGTATTTGGCATTCATGATACGGCCTTACTATGGTTCAAGTCCTACTTGGTTAATAGGACACAAATTGTGTCCGCAAATGGAAAACACTCCAGCCCAGTTGATCTATGCTGTGGTGTTCCACAGGGGTCTGTTCTTGGACCTGTTCTCTTCATTCTATACACTCAGCCACTCTCAAGTGTCATAGATCATCATCCAGTGTATCACCAACTGTATGCTGATGACACCCAAATATACAAATCTAGCCATCCAGCTGAAGTTGAAGCTACCATCCAAGGTATAGAGAGGTGCATTTCCGATGTGAAATCATGGATGACATGTAACAAGGTGCAGATGAATGATGATAAAACTGAAGCCATCCTGATTACAACAAAAAGACTTTCTCATTCACATCCTTTACCTCAGACAATAAATATCAGCAACACCAACATTAAATTCACACAGTCAGTACGAAACCTAGGTGTTACTCACGACAGTACTCTCTCATTGCACCAACATGTCATGAACATATGCAAGGCTGCATATCTTGAGCTGAGACCCATCAGCTCCATTCGCAAGTATTTTTCAGTTGATGCCACTAAAACACTTGTGTGTTCCTTAGTACTTTCAAGACTGGACTATTGTAACTCAATTCTGTCTGGTTCGTCTCAATATCTACTTCAGAAACTTCAAAAAGTTCAAAATACAGCTGCACGAATCATTCTTAGAGTACCACGATCAGAGCACGCCTCTCCCCTGCTCTGTACCCTTCACTGGCTATCCATACGATCCAGAATTAAACACAAAATTTGTTCTCTGTGCTACGTTTCACTGACGGGTT
Source organism: Megalonaias nervosa (assembly GCA_016617855.1). Taxonomy (NCBI): domain Eukaryota; kingdom Metazoa; phylum Mollusca; class Bivalvia; order Unionida; family Unionidae; genus Megalonaias; species Megalonaias nervosa. The sequence goes on from JAECUM010015470.1 coordinate 23,929, forward strand.
CCAGTCCAACATACCTATCTGACCTCACCCATGTGTACACACCTGCAAGATGCTTACGCTCCTCTTCTGACACTCGTATTCTCATTATTCCCACTATGAAGATGAAATCATATGGACAACGCTCTTTTGCATACCAGGGCCCAGCAACGTGGAACGAATTGCCCACTGCACTTAGACACAAAAACACAGTGATCTCATTCAAGAGCGCTCTTAAAACTCACCTATTTCAACTGCAAGAACAGACTTAAAGACCTAATAATGTATCCTTGCCTTAAATATTTACAGCATATTTTCTGTTTCTACTTTCGTGGTGTTTGTTTTAATTTTGTAATCATATCATTATATATGTTTTTTAAGTGTTGTCAAATGTTGTAAAGTGCTTAGAGCTTCTAAAGATTAGGCGCTATACAAAGTCCTAATAATTATTATTATTATTATTATTATTATTATTCCAATGTTTTCTTGCAACTACCAACACTTTGAATCACTTCAACCGACTGTTATCTTGTCGCATAACCGGAACGAGATGAACAGCGCTACAGCTGCAGACAGTTGCCTCTTTCACAAGTGAATCGCTTAAAAGTATGGCCACATTTGGTGCATCTGGAAATGTCGTCGATTGCGGACAAGAAATCGATCAATTATCCCTTGAAAAAGTGCTAAAAAGTAAATTTTCGGTAAAATACCGACTTTTCATCACATTTGACATTTAATAAATTCGGTTTGTCTAAAGCAGTTTGTTTCCAATGTTATAATTGATTCATTGACAATAACAGTGTTATTGCTAAATAATTATGATGTGTCTGGTCAAATATAGGTGGATATAAACGAAACGACTAGACAATGTGTGGCACTAGAAATAATTTAACATGCAGTAAGATTTAACAGAAAGGGAATATTGGGTAAATTATATCATATATCTTTCAAGCCTAGTTAATGATTCTTTAAAATTTCATCGAAGTGGTTAAATTGGTGCAATTACTTTATTGAATTTTTTTTACAGAAAGGTCGACTTGCCATTCACATAGCAGCAGCAAATGGCCACGTCGATGTTATTGCCGCCTTGAAATCGCATGGGTGTGATCTAGACGTTCCGGACAAGGTGAGACGTTAAAGCTTTGAGTGTTACAATTTTCTACATTATATTAATTAATTATATATAACGCTTAATATGAAACACAATGTTCCCGAAGCATAACTGCCATATTCAAGTACCTTATAGTTTGCTAGGCCCAAGGCTCCAAGCTGGTAGCTCGCCTTGCCCTAAGGTCGGTCCAGGTTACGTTGATGTTGACGGCATTACTTTGATGTTTGTAAATGATGTCATGACGTGTGTGTTTAAAAAATAAATCTACTGCAAATTTCTTAACAATACGAAATAGTGTATTTCCCTATATTGAAGGAACTAAGTTGTACATTGAAAAAATGCATGTAATTCATCAAAAGAAAGAAAACCAGAAAAGAAAGTTATATCATGAACGAAAATTTTCCTAAAAGAAATATAGCTCAAATAACGACCGCAATGTTTGCACGTGTAAATTAACCAAAACGTAAAATTGATATAGCTTTAATGATGGCTGCATGGTTTACACGTATAAACTAATCAAGACCTACAATAGATATAGCTTAATTAAGGCTGCACGGTTTACACGTATAAACTAATCAGAATCTTAAACAGATAAAGCTCATACTTAAGTAGGCAGATAAATCAGCCCTACACCTATAGTGATATTGACTGAAGATGTGGAAGCTGATATCGCCTATTCCTTAAAACCTGCACGAATCTGCAGACACTCTTATATGCAAACATCGGTGTATATTTTATACACTTGCCGGTCTTTCTCGCGGCTGTTGAGCTACCATCGGTTGAAGGGTTGCCAAATACTGGTAAGTACCTAAACTGTACGCGGATGTGGTCCGGTAAGATCTGCATGCAGCAAGATTACACATGTTAAAAAACAGGTGACATCATACCCACATATCTTCCATCAGTATCAACACAGATTAGAAGTTTGATTTATCGGACTAATATTAAAGCTGCACTGTTTACACGTTTACACGGTCTAGTTTAGTTTGCTGCTTGTTCTCCTTTACAAAATCAGTCAGCGTGCTAACGACCATTCGTATGGATTTCATTAAGACAGGAACTTCCCGTTCCAATTAAACATATATTGTTACATCTTAAGAGGACTCTTCAGTAGGATTGTTAATTCTTTTCTTGAAGTAATTACCTATGGTTTTCGTATCAAATGTGGCATCACTAGTAAAAAACAATGCAGAATTTGACTAGAATTGGTTATAGTGCACATTGCACAACATTGCACATTATGTTGAGTTACAGATGGCACTGATACAAAAATCTCGTTAAGCGTCGGTATATGCCTATAAACAGCCTGTTGGTTAATAGAACCTTTGATGAGTTGTATTTTATATTAAAGAACAAGTAGAGCAATTGAAGCATTCATAAGTCTGGTTAGGTACGGTCTGCGTGTCATAATAGCTGTCAGCTATTTAGTAAGCCTAGTTGGTAAATTGGAGGAACAGTTGAGTTTCTTATCACTTCGATCAAACAGCACCGTTTAGGTCATAGTAAATCATATATATGTGTAGACACTTTGGTAATATTATTTTATATACGTGAAATGAATTAGCTCGTTGAACCTTATTTGCAAGTATCTACAGGACTACAGCTTTTGAAAGAAACAAACACCTATTTAACGTGAATGTTTTTTATCTAGTCGATTAATCTCACCAAATTATTCAATTCTGGGGGCAAATTGGATCAGGTACATCGTAGAGATTGTGGTCAGTAAACGGAAGTTTGGTACCTTATTTTCAGGTCATCTAATTTTGTTCGGATCTTTGTAGCTAAGAGATAATTAAAATATTAAGGATACTACTTGTACTAGGAACAATCTGACTTCGTGACGTATCTTACCGTGGCACGCAAGAACGTGACAGTATCCGCAAAGAGCTGTGACATCCAAAAGTATTTTTACAGTTTCTGTTCCAAGGCTACATTAAGTATTATTGTGTATTACAGAAAGGACAAAGACCGATTCATTATGCTGTGCAAGGGAAACAGCCAAATATGGTCCAGTGCCTTGTCTCCTTTGGGGCGAACCTTGATGCACCTGACGAGGTAATATATATATATATATATATATATATATATATATATATATATATATATATATAGTGAAACCTCTCAAAACTAAAAAACTCTTGGGATCCTCCAAATTTCGGTTTTGAGAGGAGTTCGGTTTATTGAGGTTGTCGTAGATGTGAAAATGTCTTTTTCTAAGCACGTATGTAACGATCGATCGAGAAACTATTGCCACTTAAGATCATTCATTTGTTAACTTTTGCAGGCATTGTTGACACAACACATGTTTGCATTACAGTTGTTTTTAAATTCATTCTGTAGAATTCCATTTTCTTTACAATATCTAAAAAAAGTAGAGATTCCTATGTCGAATATCCCCCAACTTCTTAAATGTAGGTCTTGATACAGATTTGTACTCTGTGATCAGATTGATTTTATCCCGTTGAATCCTACCATTCTGATATCTCGACATGTGAGTGAAAACAAATGAGTCATGGATACTTCAATTCACGTCTACAATGATATTTATTCATTGACTATCCACTGAGTAAATCTGACCTTAGAATACTGTTTTATCGGTCTGCGTCGGCAAAGCATCAAACGCTTACCTACACACATTTAGTTATGAGTAATTCGCCTCAAAAGCTACCTCTTTGTTAAGGCGAAAGAATTCGGATTAACTTATTGTGAGCTCTAAATCTGTGTCGGCGGGCGTATCAAATATTATTTTAACATCCAGCGCCCATGGAACAGTTTCCGAGTCATTGTCTACTTCAGTATTAGCTAACCGTACTTAATATGTTCTAGCATGGTTCACTCATTTAGCAGTTAAAAACGTGGTTCGGTTTTATGTTGTTTTTTACACTAATTTGTGCTCAAAATATATTTCGGTATTCGGAGGTGAGATGTTTCAAGTTACTGGGGAACTGTGGAGATATGAAAGAAGCAAACATTCTGGACTAAAAGTAATTCCTGTCTTGAAGAGATTCCGGTATACTGAGGTTTCGGTTTTGAGGAATTTCACTATATATACTAATAAATAATACTATCATCATGCAGTTTAGAGAATATTTAACGGGTTACAGCAACTATCGCAGTGACTATGCGCACCAATCCCTATACCATCTAGATCATGTACACTTCACCAGCAATTATGTTACAAAACAGAATTTGAGCTGGATAAAAAAGTCTAGAACTTGAACTTCAACCAAGTACGCTAGAAGAAACCGAATCCTTATGATGGTTCGTATATACTTTCGATGGTATTTTTCTACCATGTCTCGTGATACCAATGACACCTAGTTGCAGATCATTTGTTTTAGATAAGTGGGCTGTACTTGTAAATTCCTCGATTAGGTGACGCACATCTGCTGTACTCTATAGTAGTCGTCAGTCAGCATGTCAATGATACTTCAATGGATCCATCTGTCTTTCTCTCTCTCTCAGACTCTGGACCTATGATGGTGACATTGACAGCAAAGAGAGAGAGAGAGAGAGAGAGAGAGAGAGAGAGAGAGAGAGAGAGAGAGAGAGAGAGAGGGCAAAAGTAATTAGAGCAGCTGCAATATTTTTAATTAGTTCTCGCTTGTTTGCAATTTTACTTGCCCTCCGCCCACCTGTTGCACTCGCTGGTGATGGATTGATAGCGCTTTCAATGTTCTGGAACTAAACCATGCACTGTTGGTAGAACTATACTTTCTTTATTCAAACTAAGTTTCAAGTTTAAATTTTAAGTATCCCTTTTACATATTTAAGAAGCGTGAATGAAGATAGCTTAGATAAAGGAGCAACATTATAACTTCCATCAAGATAGTACTGCAATAGATGCAGAACTACATTTTACAGCGGACACACTCAGCAGGATGTGAAGAGTTCATGCCTAGTTTCTGTCAATGCATAGTTTCTTGTATTATTTGGAAGTGTATGTACGTGTATGTGTATGTGGTATAAATAAAATATGTGCATAGTATGCACGCTTTATCGTTGTTAAATTGTTCACAAAAGGAAACTGAGTAAACTTCATTTCCTTTTAATGAAAAATGTATATTATCTCGATATCTCGTGGTACATAAAGGGTTTATATATATATATATATATATATATATATATATATATATATATATATATATATATATATATATATATATGTATGTATGTATGTATGTGTGTGTGTGTGTGTGTGTGTGTGTGTGTGTGTGTGTGTGTGTTTATTGGTGTATTTTATAATTTGAAAAATAGAACAGATTATCTGATATTGTCACTGAAATATAATTATGTTTTGCAGCTGAACCATTATCACCATCCTCGTGATCATCATCATACAAATAATTTTTGTCTCCTTGATTGTTTCTTTATTTGCTGGTGCCGACAAATCGAAACCTTTCTATATTTAACCTTTTGTTTTCAGAACGGCCGAACAGCAGTACATAAGGCTGTTCGAGAACGGAACCACGAACTAATTGATGCCCTTTGTACGTGCAAAGCTAGTCCAATGTTGAAGACAAGGTAATAATAGGTCATTAAAGGACTAATTAAAGTGACAGCTTGGATATTTTTAATCTATGTAAGACACAATATCATTTTTAGACGAGAGACGTAACATTATTTCTGTCAGCTGCTTCACATCTTGAGAATATATGTACATACCAGCAAATTATCGACCTTGGCAAATAGAGACAAAAACAAACACTCGATCTCGTTCTGAGATTGGGAGCGTAGGTTGGATTTCAAAAACAGGACAAGACCAAATATAACGGGCATTTATTTTAAGAGAGAACAGTTTTTAAACCATGAATTTTAATATTAAGAACATATGTTTTTAGTTTATTTTGCATAAATGTTTCAGACTTTTCGTACAATGCCCCCAAAATGAGATTCAAATTATAGTGGAATTTTCCCAGATATTAAAATAATCTTATTATACAGCACAAGTCATTACCTCCATAATGTTTGCTCAGACGTATTATATAACAAAACATTAAAGATAAATTACAGGGGTACTCGGCTGTTCTTGACAAGAAAGAGTTACTTTTTCAATACATAAAAATGCAGTTGGAACGTTATAATAACCTTATGAAGACATTCTGAATTTTCCACATCATACTATGTGCTCAGATTTGCTCAATAGCAAGAGTGATTCGACAATTTGTCAGAGGTATCGAGTTTGAATCTGATCATTAGGGCTTGTTTTATTTATTTGATTTCAACTTCTCCAATTAATTTTATTTTCTTAGAAAAATAAATCAATGTTCAATATCATTAACATTTTGAAGTTGGATGTTAACATCAGGATGTAGAATATCTTATGGGCATTTCCATGACCACATTATACCTCAGTTAGGACAACTGATGTACAGGTTTCATGTCTAGTTTCAACTGTGACTATATTATGAGAATGCCTTATACCAGCACCTGGTCAGCATTATTTTAATTCTACGGAGAATAACGAATCAAAGATAATTTAATATAATTTGTGATAACGTTAATATTCCTCCCTCATCCTGTCTGGATATATAAAGCATGAATTTAAATCTTATTAATATTCCATACACCGCATACAAAATAGAGACTGATGATGATATGATAAGACTGGAAACACGTGTTCCAGACAAATGGTGGAATAGAGGACGATGGATACGATCCACTGGCAAACAGTATAATTATCTAATAACACTCCATGCAAAATTAGGCTTTCCACAAGACAGAAACGGACTAGCGTGATATCTATTTTAGGTGCTCAGGTTTTAAAATAGAACAACTGTCACATAGGCTGGCTCTGTTGATCAAGACTGTAAAAAAACTGCTTGAGAAATTAGTTGTCACTGAACAAACTATGACTAAGGTGAAAACATTACAATAAGATGTTAGACATATATTTTAGGATGAAACGTTATACAAAACTATGTAGTTGGCGTTGATGGTGTCTTTCTTTCATTTAGAGATATGGTGCTGAAATATCTAGCTTAGTAGGTGACGATAGCAATTTACAAAATCATCAGCTTCATTTGTTTTAGGAGTGAATGCTACTATGAATAAATGCGACAAAAATGGAAATAAAGAAGCTGATAAAACTAACACAACTAGTCATATCAGAAAAAGTGAAAGCGGCGATGAAAACAAAATGAACTGTTGTAGTCTAACCAATACAGATCATGAGACAAATAAAATAGCGTTGATACTAATTTATCTGGTTGCAGGTGTTAGTGTAATTTCCTGTTTTGGTTAGTTCTTTTCTTTCTATCTTGGTTACAAATAGCAAACCTTTAGTACATTTGCAGAGAACAATGGACTTAATAACACAATTGCTTTATGAGATAAAAAAGAGAAAACTTTTCCAGCTTAATGTAAGACGCCAGCTTCATATACCACTAGTGATACGAGGCAATGATGCTGCAGCCTCTTTCCTTTATTCAAACATATAGTTGGCAGTATATTACAAACCTTGTATAAAGTTACCAATAAATCAATCTGTAGAACCACCGATAGAGCCACAAGCATGACCACCGCTACAGCTACCACTGCCTGCTGTTAATTCGTCACAAAATTTACAATTGCTATACAAAGAACTGATGCTATCATGCAAATAACCATAAAAATATTACCAATTGTAACACTTTTTTTCTTTAAGCAGTTGTTTAACCTCTCGACAAAGGGTAACATTTCTCTTACTTTGAGATTTATTTTGTTGCGATTTTCTATAAAGTTGTTTTCTGAATCTGTTAACTACTATAACTGTTTGTGTACTTAGACATTCCCAAGTTTGTGTACTTAGACATTCCCAAGTTTGTGTACTTAGGCATTCCCAAGTTTGTAATAAATCACGTAATATTTATTGTTTAGCCAGATTTTGTTTTTGTTTAAACAGCACCATTTTTTATTCCCTTATCGTTTTTTTTTTTTTTTTGGATAAAGATCTTATTTGGTCTTTATTCTCTGTCGTCTTGATAGGTATACAGTCTGTTGTAGACCTTTCTTAATTTTTATGCAGAATTTGAATTTCTGTCATAAATCAGTATTCCCATCTCTAAAATCATTATGTAATTTGTTAGATTATTTACAATTTCTTCGAACAAATTTGTAAAACCTGTATCGTCAGTATCTACTGATTTTGCATGTTTATTTAATAGCTGTATGTGTTGTTATATTTGTTGGTTATAAAGGATATTTTCTTTCTTTCAATAACGTAGAAAACACGCCATCCACAAATGTAAGATTAATAAATATATTTGCTATAGATTCAATCATTAAACTGGGTCCTTTCCAGTCATTTCTTTCGATTGTCCAGCCGATGTCTGTTAGAAACTAACTTTGACGTGTTTATCAGCTTCAGAGTTAGGTGAAAACTTACCATTTGATAAATCATTTTTAGAAACTGAAATTATTTCTTTGTATTAAAATAATGTAATGTTCTATCTTTGATATACATCTGAGATTTAATATGTTAATATGGAACTTCATTATATTTAATATATTCATACGATGTTCTTTATATTCATCAACCAAAGCCTCTTAACAGTAGTTGAAACAATAAACATTCTGTCTAAATCTGGATCAATATTTTTTAATAATTGAATATATTCAGGTTAATCTCTTGAATAATCTTTCTTATAATCGACTTCAAAGTATTTAAATTCCTCTAAACCACCTTCTGCAGTTTTGCAGTATTTATATATCTTCTTCAAACGTATAGTGTAGCTTATTCTTAAGGTTGAGTTTAATGCCGCTTGGTAAATAACGTTATTATGTTATTCGTTTTGCTTGCCATTTAAATATAAAATGATGGATAGTTGCATGATCATTGAAGAAATTATAAAACATGATTAACAGGTTCAAAGTGAGTGAAAAATGGTCAACTGGACGGTACTAGTAGTTAGATTAGAACTCTTAATTTTCTAACCACCTATTGTGTCATTTTTAACCAAGGTGTAGCAAATTTCGTGGCTTCAAAGGTAACATCTGATCATGTACTAATTCAAGAGCAAAATGAAAACTTGTTATTCAGAAAAACAAATTTCAGCACAAAACTAGTATTATGCATTCCTGTTTGGGTTTTCTTGTTAGGTTTTGCTTTCGAACTCTTTGATGGTTTCTGTGTATTTTCACACGGTTTAAATTAACTGTTTAGTAAAATCTCGAAGTCTTCGAAACAATTGCAAAGTTAACATTGTTAAGCTGATGCCTTCATTTTGTATATATGCAGTCAGCTGTGTCATTTTTAACATCCATTTCTATCCAGTTTCTCGTCATCAAAGGTGTAGTTTAATGTACGTTATGTTCGGTTGGCAAAGTCGTCTAACAATAACTTAAGGTACCAAATTCCCTTTGATGTTAACCATGGCCGCTCAGGCAGCATTTGAAGCAATATCGTAAAGGTATTAAATATATTATTAAACTGAATTTATTATGCTCGGTTCGCAAATATTGAAAAATGCCATATGACTATTTGATTTGCAGTGAAATTTGAACGTTATATTTTTAGCGAGTCATAGGATGTCAAAATAACAACAGCAGTATTCTTTCAGAAACATATTGGGTAAATATATTAGTCATCGTCGACAATTAATGCTTTAAATAGAAATCGTAGATAATCTATTTTGCCTATTATTGCCATTAAAGTGTCTTATTGAAAATTAAGATTGAAATGATTAAATTTATTCTAAAACGTTTTCATGCCAGGTCTTGTTTTCAATGAAGGCACAATTTGTTCATAATTCATGTCCTGAATCATATCCTGTGTTTTGTTTCTGTTCCAACACAAGGAGGGTCATTATCCCATATACTACGCCGCTGTGAATGAAGATGCAGAAACTGGACGATGCCTTCTTAAATACGGAGTGCAGCTAAATCGTTACAATAAGGTATTGACTCTCAAAGTCTTAGCCATGATATCAAGGGAGGATGATTGTGTGTGAACTATTTTGGGGATACTGCAAAGCAATGGCCAACATGATCAGTCGTTGAAAGCAGATTGAAAGCCGACCGACCGGTACCACCCAGATGGGCAAATTCTATAAACTATATATATATATATATATATATATATATATATATATATATATATATATATATATATAACATATTTTACATTTTTTAATGGTTATTTATGCATGGTAGCTTTATTAGTCAACCATTGCTTCAAACAGGATATCATTTCTACGTAACTTTATAAACAGTTTTAAGAAATAACTTTTCAACGTATCTGTTAGCAAAAAAACTCAATAGAACTCGAATTAATTTTCGTTGAAACTAGAAAATGATTTGCCCCTTTCAGCTTGTAAATGCAAGATTGTGAAACTATTGTCTGAGTGTGAATGAGAGCCTTTCAGTTGTAGCTGATACGATTTACTTTCTTGTATCAATATAATATCTCTTATTCGAATTGTTATTTCCAATACGATTCATTTCACAGTTCCAACTGATAAAATATATAATAAGACTGAAAGTCTTTCTGACAAAATTACAAAATAAACAATTCTTTTCAAGTGGATTGCGACTTCATCTAATAAAGAGGTATTTGAACACCTTTTTATAATATTGAGCATTTGTCATAACTCATTCACCATCTTCCCGAAATCTGCAAATCCTATTTCATTATCCTACCGCTATAAATATAGAATATGTCATATTTAAACTTTTCAACTGGCAGGCAATGGTACAATTTAGTCCCAAGACATGGAAAATCAGGACTCATGCGAGTATTTTTTTTATATAAGAAGAAATTGTGCGAAAACAATTATAGAAAAGTTGTAGGCACATTAACCATTCCATTGCAAGGTATTTCTATCCATCCCATGTCTCTCTAGTTCATCATTTACTACGGAACAAACGAGCATAGCGCACGAAATACATACATCATATATATATATATATATATATATATATATATATATATATATATATATATATATATATATATATATATTCTAGCTGACAATTAGGACAATGACGCTTTCTTAAGTCCTACGTTGGACAGGCATTTAAGTCGAGTGCTTGTTTTAATAATTTATTTTATTTTGGAGGAGACTGTGAAGTCTTATAAAACAAACCCTGAAAATACAAACATTTAGTACAAATATACATCACGATGCTGTCATCAGCACATTACTTACTTTTGGTGCCCTAAAAATACAAACCAGATACATTTAGTACAAATATACATCACAATGCTGTCATCAGCACATTACTTGTTTTTGGTACCCTGAAAATACAAACATTTAGTACAAATATACATCACAATGCTGTCATCAGCACATTACTTATTTTTGGTACCCTGACAATACAAACCAGATACATATAGTACAAATATACATCACAATGCTGTCATCAGCACATTACTTATTTTTGGTACCCTGAAAATACAAACATTTAGTACAAACATACATCACAATGCTGTCATCAGCAAATTACTTATTTTTGGTACCCTGAAAATACAAACATTTAGTAGAAATATACATCACAATGCTGTCATCAGCAAATTACTTATTTTTGGTACCCTGAAAATACAAACATTTAGTACAAATATACATCACAATGCTGTCATCGGCACATCACTTAATTTTGGTACCCTGAAAATACAAACATTTAGTACAAATATACATCACAATGCTGTCATCAGCACATCACTTATTTTTGGTACCCTGAAAATACAAAACCAGATACATTTAGTAGAAATTTACATGACAATGCTGTCATCACAATGCTGTCATCAGCACATTACTTATTTTTGGCACCCTGAAAATACAAACCAGATACATTTAGTACAAATATACATCACAATGCTGTCATCAGCACATTACGTATTTTTGGTACCCTGAAAATACAAACATTTAGTACAAATATACATCACAGTGATGTCATCAGCACATTACTTATTTTTGGTACCCTGAAAATACAAACCAGATACATTTAGTACAAATATACATCACAATGCTGTCATCAACACATTACTTATTTTTGGTACCCTGAATATGCAAACCTGATACAGTTAGTACAAATAGACATCATAATGCTGTCATCAGCACTTTACTTATGTTTGGTACCCTGAAAATACAAACATTTGGTACAAATATAGATCACAATGCTGTCATCAGCACATTACTTATTTTTGGTACCCTGAAAATACAAACCAGATACATTTAGTACAAATTTACATCACAATGCTGTCATCAGCAAATTACTTATTTTTGGTACCCTGAAAATACAAACATTTAGTACAAATATACATCACAATGCTGTCATCGGCACATCACTTAATTTTGGTACCCTGAAAATACAAACATTTAGTACAAATATACATCACAATGCTGTCATCAGCACATCACTTATTTTTGGTACCCTGAAAATACAAAACCAGATACATTTAGTAGAAATTTACATGACAATGCTGTCATCACAATGCTGTCATCAGCACATTACTTATTTTTGGCACCCTGAAAATACAAACCAGATACATTTAGTACAAATATACATCACAATGCTGTCATCAGCACATTACGTATTTTTGGTACCCTGAAAATACAAACATTTAGTACAAATATACATCACAGTGATGTCATCAGCACATTACTTATTTTTGGTACCCTGAAAATACAAACCAGATACATTTAGTACAAATATACATCACAATGCTGTCATCAACACATTACTTATTTTTGGTACCCTGAATATGCAAACCTGATACAGTTAGTACAAATAGACATCATAATGCTGTCATCAGCACTTTACTTATGTTTGGTACCCTGAAAATACAAACATTTGGTACAAATATAGATCACAATGCTGTCATCAGCACATTACTTATTTTTGGTACCCTGAAAATACAAACCAGATACATTTAGTACAAATATAGATCACAATGCTGTCATCAGCACATTACTTATTTTTGGTACTCTGAAAATACAAACCAGATACATTTAGTACAAGTATACATCACAATGCTGTCATCAGCACATTACTTATATTTGCATGTACATATCACTCCATTTGCAGGTACATTCAGTAAGAATGGCATAATATTCCTATATTTATTAATTATCCACATAGATAGTGAACCAAATAAATCTAAACGCATGCGTGCAAATGACATGTATAAAAGCACTCAGTGTTGTAGAGCAAAATAGAGAGAGCAGATAGACAGGTGCATAAGCAAAATGATAGACCCTGAAAAGAATTTGCAGATTGATAACTTATTAAGTGTAATCTAAGCTGAACAGCGTACAGTAATTCCATTGGAATATGTGAACACATATGAGCCAATCATCTACATGTCAGAGAGAAATAAACGGTGTATATGAAAACTGATATTTCACATGTGTATAATATACAGATTATATAAATCTAGCTGAAAGGAATTCATCATAATCGATAATCATTTTGGAATTTATAGATATTGCCATGAAAGTTTGCTTTAGCGGGGAAAATTATAATAATAACATTTTTTCCGAGAACATGTATTCTTGATCCGACTCCAAACGGGCTATGCAAAACGTTATTATCTATTATTATTATTGTTATTATTATTATTATTATCATTATTATTATTATTATTATTATTATTATTACGTCTGCATCTAAAGAAATATATTGTGAATAATTGTATCTTAGATGAAACTGTATATTATTGGACAAATTTATTATATAATATATTTTTTTAATATACGTTTCTCTTTTTGCTACAGGATGTTTAGTTCTGAATAACCTATCACATTGACCTACAGAGGAGTTGAAAACCATCGAAACATAACCTTTTACCATTAAACTATTTCTATAAGATTTCACACATTTTTTATTTGAGCTTCGTATGAATGTGCAGGATATGAAAGGTTTTTCTTCAAGTCGCTCAAATTAGAGACATACGTTTATTCATATTGTACTTAATGACGTCTCTGTAACCTGAACATCATTAGCAAGGTGAATAGTGTAAAATAATTCGTCTGCTCTTGGATATAACTTTAGGATGGTTGTAACATTTCATTTTCTGTGTTGCAAGTAAATGTTATATGAAGTATTTATTGATCTACATTTTGATTGTTTATATAGGAATTTTTTGTTATTGTTCTAACTGGCGTTTTTATGAACATAACACCCTGCAAGGAGCTGAACACTACCATTAAATGAACCCATACTTGATGGCAGTAACATTTTCTTCTAGGTTGTCAAAATGAATTCTAGAGAATCTTTTCAAGCGTCGCTCTTCCACTATATACATATGGTGGTATTTTCACTTAAAGGTTTCTGATGATATATGGATTGTCATAAATGCAAATACATACCTATCTGAAATTCAACATGTCCGACAAATCAAAAGTCTTTTGAAGAAATCTTGTTATCGATACTCTTCCGGACCTAATGGTCACATTGATCTTGTATTTTCACAAAAAGACTTTGTTTGATATGTATACACACTAATGGACTTCTTATGACGCGTAGATGGCCATAAATGAAAATGTTGCTAATCTTACGTCCGACATAAAGTAGTCATTTTTTAAATATTGCCATCGCTACTCATCCTGAACGAAGGACACACATAGTCACAACAAGGTTTTTGTTAAAAGTCTTTTCATGATATCTTGTTCGTCTTTAACGAAAATGATGCTAATCCGTCGTCAAAACATAGTTATCCTGATGGCCACCATTAACTGCTTGTTATCGTTTCACTTCCTGAACGGACTTTCTTATGAACGGAGAGTTTTCATTCAGAGACTATGTATGAATTCTTACTTGTCCTTAATGAAAACGGTGCTGATCTGACATGGCAACGATGACGGCCACCATTAATTGCATGATATCGGCTCTCATCCTGAACGGAATACACGTCGGGTTTTACCTCAAAGACATCGTATGATTACTTGTTTATCCTTAATGAAAATGGTTCCAATGCCATGTCAAGATATGGATATCGTGACGATGACCTTTAATTACATATTGTCACTTCTCATCCTGAATGGACGGTCTCAATAACATAGGGTTTTCATAAATTTTTTAATTTGTTTGAATTTCCTGAATGAAAATGGTGCTAATCCGACATCGAAACATAACCGTCATGATAGTGATAATTTAATTGTCCTACATATTACTCTAATTTCAATATATGTTTTGTTGTGATTTCTATTCCACAGGAATGCATTGTAAATAAAGGGAATGTGTAAGTGTGCACACTGCTTTATCGATTTATTCTTATTATATATATATATATATATATATATATATATATATATATATATATATATATATATATATATATATATACCGTGTGAAATACTTTTTTTAGGATGGCATGTCCACAGTCCATATTTTAACCATG
Source organism: Megalonaias nervosa (assembly GCA_016617855.1). Classification (NCBI taxonomy): domain Eukaryota; kingdom Metazoa; phylum Mollusca; class Bivalvia; order Unionida; family Unionidae; genus Megalonaias; species Megalonaias nervosa. Next base: position 39,336 of record JAECUM010015470.1, read on the forward strand.
GAAGGCAATGAAGGGGGTCTTAAGACGATCAAAGAACTTCACGGAAACCTTAACATGTCTAACCAGGTACCAATCTTGGTCACGATGTTCCAATTTCTAAATCAAATTCATATTATACTTTTCAAAATATGGAAACACGAAATATCTAGCTAATCCGTTTGTTAATGAATAAATAAGTGAAAAATATATGAAGTGTATTTAGGGTCTCACTCGATGAATTTGGTGGAGCCCCATAGTAACAGCGTTAACTGCCCATCCGTCCCTCCGCGACAATGGGCATCTGCAAACAAGCTTTAATGGGGATCGTTGGTTTTTGTCCGAATTTGGTATGCAAGTCTGTAAAGATGAGACTTTGAGAGAATTTGATTGTGATCAATCCATCTTCATTTGGAGGAGTTATTCTCCCTGATTGCCTGACCTCCTAGGTTTTGCTTTCTCAGCTGAAAAAATACAATTAATTGTTGGAGTTAAAGCATAATCTGAAATTCAGCTTTTTGTTAATGAGACTTTTAATGTGCTTGATATCTATCATTTCAGAACATCATTTGCCCATCTACCTGACTTTAGTTTCTGCAGCATTATATTATCAAGGTTTAATTGATTTTGACCAAATTTGGCATGCAACATTTGACTGTATGAGACTCAGAGTAATTGTTATTTCCACGGTATTGTGATATCATCTACACGAGGTGTGCCTCCTGTTGTCCATTTTCCTGAATTTGGATTCTACAACATTAATTTATCAAAGATGGTTTTATTTCAACCAGATTTGAATGCAACTTAACATTTATTTGAACTTCAAAAGTGTTAATTTAAAACATTCGATGACATTATTTACAGTAGTTATGCCCCATGCTTACGCGTCCTACTGACATTTGTTTGTACAGCATAATTTTGCTGAGGTCTGGTGGATTGCAATCAAATTTCGCATGCGTTTTCATACGGATGAAAATTTGAATTCCGGAGCTCCAACACATCATTTACGAGAGCCATGCCCTCGACTGTCCAACATTCTTACTTTGTTTCTAAAGAATTTTGTTTTCACAACGAGCGTTTAGATCTCTGTGGGGTGTGGTATGCATCTTTATTGTACGGATGAGATTTTGAATCAGTTCGATTTCCCTTGTTCTCTTATATGATATACATGAGTTGATGGTCCTTGATTTACATCCACTTTTCTTTGGTTTCCACATTTTCACTTTATCAGATATGGTTGGATTTAGACCACATTTGACGAGCAGCTTTTGAAATTGGCGAGACCTTAAATGAGTTCCAATTTCGACTTTCCACGTCTTCGTTTACCGAAGTTATGGCTCTTGATTGCCTATCCTCCTTTTTGCAGTTTCCACATCATAGATTTAACCACATTCATACACCTTAACAGTAGTAAGACTGAAAGTAAGATGCATTTCCAGTATTAAATGCTATTATTATATGAGTACTGTCCTCTGAATGTCCGTTCTCATAAACTTGGTTTCCCAAGACAAGTTCTTCTGTTAAAGCCCTGTCAAGCATCAAACACTAGAGGTGATCACTCATCAAAATTATCTCTAATTTTAATTAAAATGAAAAGAAATAAACGAGGAAACAGAAGAAAAGTTATTGAGATGGCCACGATGATGTAGAACTTAGAATATTCGATAGTATTATCAGGTTTAGGTTATTGTGAGTAGTGTTAGTTCAGTATGTTTTGAATACTGCACATTTCCAGTGTATTGAAAAAAAAACAAACTATTTTTCATTATTAACTATGATGATGATAACACTTTATCCTTGTCCTCACCGGATTTTGGCACTGATTGACGCACTTGAAACAATGCCCAACATTATGGTTGACTAATTTACTGTGAGAAAACTGCAAGCCAACCCTGAAAGGTTTCAGGCACTAGCTGTGGGTCAAGAGACAGTGAGCATGAAACCTGTACTTAACATAAGTAGAGCAGTGATCAACTGTGAAGACGTTGTTAAACTGATATGAATTGATATTGACAATCAACTGCTATTCAATTCACACTTAAAATAATTTTTGAAGGGAAGATACAAGATAACTGTCTGTCTTGAAACGTATTGGACATAATCTAACTAGACTTAACAAACTGACAATGTTAGATATGTATTTCCTTTCCAGTTTCAACTTCCGTCCTTTAGCCTACCATGTCTGCAATGCCATGAACACTACTGAACTTGAAAAATTACAAGTACATGTACTGAGATTTGTGTATGATGATTACACAAAGCAGTTATCATAAACTCATACTTAAGGTTATAAATGCCAACCCTAAAGGTACACAGATTCAAGGCTATAGCTCAAGAGACTTTTAAAATTCTGGATAAGTGTGCTCCCAAATATTTGGATGATTTGATATGTTTTAGACACAGTAAATACAACTTTATCTATTCAAATATGTTAGAGAATTAAAACCTCAAAATACGGCAAAAAATCATTTAGATATGCATGTGCAATTCCATGGAATAGAATACCTCTTAACCTTATGAAAAATCAAAATTTTAATTCATTTAGATTATTAATTTTATCCTCGAGTGGCAAAGACTGTAAATGTAATATCTGCTTATTAACCCCACTCCCACCCTAACTCTTATGCTGTGATGACGACAACTAATGTCGGTGTTACCGTTTTGTTTTATCTGTCTTTAATTTTGCATTATCAAATACCCTACTGATAGCTCCTTTCTCTTTGAATAACGCATAATCTGCTATCTCTTCATGCTTTGAGCAGTAAATTGGTTCTTTTGCGCTTAATTTAAATTTCGATTTTAATCTATACGTTTCAGTAACATAGTTTGTTTTTAATCCTTCAAATCTTCCTAAGCTGTGGCTTTTAACTTATCTAAATACTAAATTCACTTAATTACTGCCTTTTAAAATGTTTGCTTGTCTATATTTTAAGGTAAGCGCTAAGTGTTCATTCCAAGTGTATCTGTATCTTCTACTGTATTTGTATGCCTTGCGAATCATGCTGGATTTAATGTTTTTGTTATTTGTATGTCGTGACGGTAAAACGCTTATGTTAATTGTTGTTTTATATCATGCCGACTTTAAATAAATCGTATCTTATATTGTCTTTCCAGGACAAATACAGGAAGACTGTAATATTTTCTATTAAAATTCGTTGTACACTTTTATATAAGTCTTTAATTCTTCTTTAATATATTTACACAAACAAGTTTGCTTTAATTTGAACATACCTTTCAACTACAGGAAGGTGATACTCCAGTGCATCTTGCCGTTAGGGTGCAAAGGGAAGAAACTCTACGCACGCTGATGGATCTTGGCGCTGATTTGAACATTTGCAACAAGGTAAGGTACTATTGTTCTATTTTTTTTCAATAAACGATTTTCCTCGAACGTGTAAGGTGCATGTTAAACACAAATGCTGCTTAAAATCACATGTATGTATGTATGTATGTATGTATGTATGTATGTATGTATGTATGTATGTATGTATGTACGCTGATCCTCATCATGTTAATATTGTGGTCTGCTTTCTATTTTCAAATAAATTAACAGAAAGGTTTGACTGCCCTTCATGTGGCCATTCTTGAAAAGAAGCTGGAACAACTGGACCTTCTGCACAAGTTTAACGCTGATATAAATTGCAAAACTAAGGTAATAACTACTGCTTAACCAAACATTTCTCGCAGGCTTATTATAGGGCTAATTTTTGACGACATTCGCGCTCCAGATTTATTACGCATAAACAAATTCAAGCCTGAAATCTTTTTATTGTCGATTTAAATTCTAAAAAGAAAACGTTTGCCCGCCAAAAATATAAATGAAGCTGTTGCGAAAATTTAAAGTGACACAGTCACTATTAAGGACAGTGAAAGTAATTTACTCAGATAATTCAATTTACATGTTCTCAGCAACAAAGCAACGGAATGGTACTATCTTACTAAATGACTCATAATTTAACATGCTGTATCTTTTCCAAAACACTGGGCAATTCAGAGCCGTTATATTAGGTCTATCTTTCCTGCAATATCACAAAGTGACCACACACGCAAATGCTGTCACAAACTGCGAATTATTTTGAGCGGAATCGGTAGTCTTGTGCATATTAATGATATGAAAAATGTATTACCACCTGATGGATTTATTTCCAATCCTAACGTGAATGAGTTTTAAAAGTTTACGTTCTGAAACAAGTTTCACTGGCTGCCCTTACACTGATGATAAAATACAAGGAAATAATGTCAGAGATTATATGCCGGGATAAGTGTTATAACAGACAAAATTTAAATAAGGTTGATATGCGTCCTTTCATGTATCAATTTTATAAGAAGAATTCGAATGTTCCGATTTGTAGATTTTAGTATATTTTTTCAGAAGTAGTTGTAGATTTTTGTCACATTCTTGAGCCACCTTGAAATTATAAGACTCATTAAAACGACTAAACCGAGAATATAAACTCCTTTTCTTTCGTTGGGCTGTCTTCTACGTCTGCGCATGACATGGGCTATTAGCGTGACTATTCTACTCTCCCATGTGTGTTGTAAAATATTTCAGACTGAGATACACATATTATTTTGAAAGTTAAAATTGAGAAATTGATTGCTTTTTGAATTCAGCCACCATGGAAAGTATAACGTAATGATTGTGGTGCACATTTGAAAACATAATAACAAACCTGTTAATAGAACAAACACAAAATAGATAATAAAGATATCATTTTTGTGATATAGACAGGTCAGATAGGTTACACGACTTACATTAATAACGCATACACTCAATCAGGTGTTCATGTTCGTAAATTACCATTTTTTGTTTCAGTTGACTTCACCTCCCGAACTGTCGCTGAGAGCGACAATGCCACCAAAATCAACTACAGTTGATGAATTTATTGCAATGAGGGTACGTAGTACGAAGATATATGCTTTTTCAGGTCTTCTTACTCTTCACTTTCTCAAATTATAAATTTTTCATTCAATAAAAACTTACCTACCACATATCATACAAGCTACAGCAACATGCCTGGGTTAATTCATCACAAGTTACGACAGTCTTGACCCAAATTTGTAAAATATTGAAACGAAAGACCGAATATTAGAAACTTACACGAAGGAAGTGGTGTATTAAACGCGCTAATGAAATATCTATCATCACCTTTGATATTATCTGTTATCTGAACTTGACAAAACTTGAAAGCATAGGCAGTAAACTACTTTACACGTGATGTGTATTTTTTAATCGACAATCAAACTATGATACCACATCTTTGGAAAATCTGAAATTATCTCTGGAAAGGTTGATGCATGCTGAGCCTTTTTAAGATCTGGTATTTGGCTTCAGTATGTCAGATACATGCTTGGAGTTTGATGGAAACGAAGGGGGACGTTGTATCAGACCAAATCCAAACAATACCACAGAATTACAAAAACGTTCCTTAATATGACAGGAAAACAGTATTCGATCCAGTGCAGCAGTGAAACAAGAAGGATATAAATGGTTCTAGAGTTAGTATTAACAACTAGCACAGACCTTGTCGGTACTATAATAGTTCATAATGGTATCAGCATCCACAGTCTCATCATTAGAGATGTTAATATTAAAATCAGTTAACAGAAAAACACGAAGAAATTTGTCAGTCTTCAGAAAGGGATGCATGCAAGATGTAAGCGAGAAACTTTAAAAAAAAGGCGTGGAGGATTTAGAAGAAACATGTAAACTACACGATATTGGTCACGTCTCGAATTCCTTACATAAATATTTCATAATGCTTTGTACATACATATACAAGCAAAGTAAATACCAGCAAAGTAGAATACCCGGTGTTTAACAGGAAAATTCAAGCGTGAACCAGGGAAGGAACCAAAATGGAAACTATATATTAAACCAACAATGATCAATTTAGAAGCAGACAGTAAGACTTTCAAATATTTAGGGAACGAAGAAAACTCGAAAATTTGAAAAGGTCATCAGAAGTATACTATAGACTATTAGCAATGGAAACCAACATAGATAATTGAAGTAAACCATGTTTAACAAAGAAAGGTTTGGCAGCATATCAATAGAGAGAGAGAACAGACTAATGTTGGGTATCCACTCTTAATGAGAATGGTACAGTCCTGGACAGCATTAAGAGGAATGCATGGGTAATATGCCTCACCTTGAGGATACGCATATCTCACCAATACTGAGGAAATCAACACCACAACACCAGGTAAGGCTTCATACACCTTAGTACAGGGTAATTGACAGAGATATTAAGATGTTTTCATTGACACCTATACATAGACTTTTAACTGAACAAATGCACTATGTAAGATGACTTAACCTTTAAAGTATTACTTTAAAGAAAGGTCGAATAACTGTTGTAGCTAAAAACTGTAGATGTAGATATCTATTGTGCATTGTCAAACAAATTTAATACTGATTTAAAATTATTCTGGTTTGCTTAAAGGGAGGATTTACACCCCTTCACCTTGCTACGATGAATGGCGATGAAACTTGTATCAGAAAACTTGAGGAGTTCGGAGCGAATATTAACCAGACGGATGACGTAAGTCAAGCAGTATATTAATATATAAATAATAGTTAATCTTTGGAAAGAGTCTGAGTGTAAACTGTCTTCATATGTAGTCATGCAAAATGACGTTTATAGTAAGAAAATTATTCCGTTTGTAATGAGAACAGCACATTTTTATTTCAGAAGATTCGGTAAAGTAAAGCAAAATTCAGTGTTATCCATGGTCTGTTATTATTATTGTTATCATTATTATTATTATTATTATTATTATTATTATTATTATTATTATTATTGTTGTTGTTGTTGTTGTTATTTGTGTTGTTCCTGCTGTTGTCTTACGTCATATTTCTACTGAGCAGTCCAAAGCCCTTAACATCCCAAGAAATAACATTTGTAATTCAAATGACGTATTTCTCAACAAAATAATTTATGAAAAATAGTTTCGTTACTCGCCAAAGAAGTAAGATTTAGATCAAGTTAAAAATTGTTTTCACAGTATACAGATGGCCCATCATTTCACATTCAAACAGTTTCAGAGGCTTGTTTCTAGAAGTAACTTCGTGTTATGCTTGTAGGACGGTGAGTCGGCGTTACACTTAGCAGCTCTGTTTGATAAAAAGGACATTATTCCTTATCTTATGAGCCGTGGAGTACAACCAAACGCACGAGACAAGGTGAGTATTAGGACGTATATCTATAAAAAAAAATTGATATTGTGCATACATTGATGCCAGACTCATTTAACAACGACATATATAGCTAAGCAACAAGCTTAAATGTTGTGTGAAAGGTATAGTTTTTCACGTGCTTTAATACATGAATATTTGCATTGAATATAACTTGCAAGTGAACAAGTTGCTCTAGTTGTGCGTTTGACGCCATTTTCAGCACACGGTCGGCTATACGTTGCGGCCAGTATAACTAGTGCAGGTAGAACCCAGGACACCCCGATAAGAACCTGACCCACGGGAAGCTACTGACAAGCTTTCTCGCATACCCACATTAGCCAAGTCCGAGACTCGAACCCACGTGGACAGAGGTGAGATGGTAGTTATTGGTAAAGGCGAACGCTTAAGACCACTAGGCCACCAGTGGTCCCTGCAAGTGAATCATTTATAAGCAATATTGCAGCATTGTAGCGAATTCGTCAAATAAAACATCATAAGAGTTTTGGACTCCTTAAATGAATATATATAGCACTTGTTGATTGGGTAATAAATTAGCGAACAATATAAATATTATTTTGTAATAATTATATAGTTAATAAATTGACAAAGTTAGTCCACTCATGCCTTTGTGCGTTTCATCTCGTACGAAAACACTACAAATCGAAATTTAAAAACAGTAGGCAATAACGACATCGTGTGCTTTGAAATGAACACAACAGACAAAGATAACATAATGATAATAGTCGCAAGATTTCACAACTGGAAGCAAATCTAATTGAATCTACATAAACAGAAAACGATTGTGGCTAAATTTGGCAAACACTGAATGTATAAGTGAAGATGATCTTGATATTGATCATGCGATTCAATGTGCCGAGCCTGACATGTCTGACCTAGAACAACAAGCACAATGATGAAAATAGATACATGAACGGCACTGAAAACAGGTCCAAAACAGCTGATACCATCAAAGATAAGAATACAAGGGCACAAGAAAAAAAAGGTTGCATTAATCGATATGGCCACAACATCAATGAGCTTTAGAGAATCATTCATTTGTGTTTTCGTATTCTCATGTTTTCCATTCTTGACTTTAATTAATGATAAGGACCATCTGATATAACACTACATGCAATAAGAATGATTAAAGGCAAAAAACGAGTCTATAACAAAGCTACGAGATCACGTTTATTGGGCATTAGTTAAATATTTTCTTTTGACCTTTTGATATTCATATATTTGAATATAATCAAACTAGCACTTTGTGCTGAAGAGGGTTTATTTAAACAATAGGTGTCCATTAAGATACCTGATACAATTGAAAATCATGTAGTCATATCTCAGTGCATTTTGTAAACTGTACAAGTTGGCGATTGGGATGTGTGTGTATGTGTGTATGATTTGGATTTTTAACGTAGCTTTAACAATTTGTCAGTCATATTGCAACGATGTCTGCAGTTTGACAATTTATAGTAATGTCTAACACTGGGGCATCATGCCGCAGACATGTGGCATCATGTCCCACCAAGTCACATTATCCTGACACTAGCTGACCAGTCCTAGCACTAACCTCTTAATGGTGAGCGCCAAGAGAGGCAGCTGCTATTACCATTTTTATAAGTCTTTGGTATGACTCGGCCGGGGTTCGAACCCGCAACCTCCCGCACCCGAGGCGGATGCTCTAACCACTTGGCCACCGGAGAGGTCAGTTGACGATTGGAATAAATCTGCTAATCAGTGATACTACAGGATACATAGCAGCATCTGAGAATGACTTTGACATTTTTGTAGCTCTAGAGAAGGAACAGGCGTCTTTTTATTTGGTTTCCATTCATCATTTCCAACTCTTGTTCAGTTATATTTTGCTTTTTATGTTCAGTTGCAATAGCTATGTTAAATTCCTTTTTGGGCTCTTCATACTCTTTGGAAATGGAATTATTGCTATTTTTTTTTTGTTGTTGTTTTTAATGAATCCAATTTCATCTTGAGCTGACAATATCAATAGTACATGTTATCTCCTACACGATATTTTGTCTGTTTATCAAAGTTAAAATATTAACTATTTCAACAACAATAAAATTGCGTGACAAAAGATATAACCTCTGTTATGATGTATGTTCATCCAGCAGGGTCATCATCATCATTTGTCTCATTACCCGTACCGTCATTTATTTTTGGGCCATGCTGTATGGGCCATGCTGTTAGTCGTGTGGAAATAACTCATGTTCGTAAAACACGCTGTTATATGCTCTGTCCCTAAGTCTTACATATTGTACACAACTGGATCATACAAAGCTGCTCTCCTGATTTTAAATATTTTCTCAGTAAAGCTAGTATGAAAACCTTCATAAGTTTTTAAAACTTTCGATTGTATCTTTAAAGTGTCTGAATTAGTAAATTTATTTTGTTGGACGTTATTTGTGAACGCAACTAGCTTTGATTACACCTTCCCTGTTCGTACTTGTATGAGATACTCTTAAAATATTTATATTACCTCTTTAACAACTGTTGAAATGAGTACTATATGTAACTTTGTACCATTATCTTTGTTATGAACACAATTTAAAAAATTAGTGTTCGGTTAATTGTTTTCATAATCTGACTCATTCCATGATTATTGAGTTTTGCATTTTAATGGCGATGGTACATCTGGGTGGTATAATATGTTTGTAATGGTTTTCAAGATTTTCAAGATATAGTCATGTCTTGCTGTTTTTCTAAGCAATTATTTTTAACATTTTTGGCCTACCTATATTCAAGATGAAAAAATATGTTTAAGACTCTCAGTTTATCAACTACTTATTTTGTTATTAACTAGTTACAAAAGAGATTTAATTGCTTTCAGCATGGTCGAACACCGCTGCATTACGCGACACATACCGGCAATAGGGATGTAGTAAAACTGCTTCTCACGGATCCTGCATTGGTCTCTTTGGAAGACCACGTAAGATATACAAACTTTGTGCACACACACACGCACACACACACGCACACACGCACACACACAGATATATATATATATATATATATATATATATATATATATATATATATATATATATATATATATATATATATATTAAAACAGACATGGGGTACGTGTTTGTATTTGTGCTTCTTTTATATCTCTTGATAGATTTTAGTTATTATTTTTTTTATTATGGTGAGCCGGTATTGGTAAGATATTTCTTAAACCGAATAATTAGCCAGTTTCTAGGATCAGACGTCATAATGTACTGTGTTTACACGACTTTACGATAGCATGAATTAGTTATGCAAAGCCAATTCTTTGGTTATATTTAGGTAGACGTGCTTTGTGATTTGATATAGGAATAATCTTTGTAATGGGTGTTCGAGTTGTGTTTTGTATTGCATGGCGTGAAATACCAATGTTTACGTTGAAAGGCTGATTGAGGAGTCATAGAAATATGAAACAAGAAAACTCATGCGAGTATGAAATTATGTGTGGTCATTAGGTGATTAGTGAAAAATTATTAAGAGTATTCGCGCGTTTAAGAACCATACAGTTGACAATGACAGTCACTGATGTCTTGAGGTAAATGCAAATAGGGAAAGCAGACAATGAACTTCCAGCCATTGTTTTGAATAGCTCGGTATGAGACATCTTGCGTATACGCAAATATGCATACTTATCCTTAATATTTTGTTTTGCTTATTTATACTCCTGTATTGTAGCTGTGAATAAGTTATTATTTTTGGTCTTTTGCATAATGTCTGGTACAGTTTCGAAAAGTCGAACATAATCACCGAAATATTCGCCATAACTTGTAGGACGGGAGAATTGACCTTAGAAATGGAGTCACACTGAATTATATTATATTATATCGAAAATGATTCGTTGTGAATTACTTTTAAACTACCGTCTTCACGGTCATGCTCACATAGAGTACAGATGATATGCAGTCTTTCTTTTCGGCAAGGTATGATTGCGAACAAACATTTTGAATGACACTTTAAGAAAGTGATTATTTTATTGCATCCCACCTCACCTGTTGTCAACCTTGACTTATTATATAGATCTGTATGGGGAATTTTTGTCTCAGATAATTTGACATTTAATAACTGGAGTCATTAGCTGTTACGCTCAACTTGAAATATGACATTAGACTTTCTCTGTCACGTGGGCACATTACATATATCAAGATAGAGAACAACTAACCCAAAAGCTGGCGTTGAGCCTGATTTGCTGATCAAGTTTTAAATTTATTAAAGAAAAGGGGCTAATGTTAAAGTCAGTGTCCGTTAGTGATACCTTTCATTATCACAGGAATGATTCCCACTTTCCAGTAGTTGGTATGAGGTGTTATCAGGTAACTGCTTTGTTTACTTTGCAGAGTGGTTTGCAGGCTGTACACTATGCTGCCAAAGAAGGGCACAGTCAGGTTGTTGCTGACCTAATATCACATAGCAAAGTTGATGTCAACTGCAAAGACAAAGTAGGCTTTTATGATTTGTTTTATCCACCTAATAAAATATTTCCTTTGTCAAATATATTGCAAAGTCTAAGAGATTTGTGATCAGTAATAATAGTTATATTGTATTCGTTTACAAATTAATCGTTGTCGAATATTCTTTTTGTATTCTACAACGCAAATCATATATGTTTTAAATATTTGCATTTTTTCACATTATTGCACAATGTCAGATTTTTGTTATGTTTTTCACATTGTCAATTGTATAAAAAAAAAACATTTTTTTTGGCATGGAAGGCTTAATGTGTCATTAACCTTGATGCAGCATTTGAGCTCAGATTTGTCCCCGATTTATATGCGCAACGACTTGGATCAAGGGTCCGAAATTATAAAATATTCAACAAAAATATAACGTTCTCTTTCTCTTCAGTTTTTCACTAGTACTTTTTAATTGAATAGTCTTAGATTATACTACTACTTTCTTGGCGATATACTTTCTTCTTTGTAGAGTGGCAAAACACCAATACATATAGCAGCTGAAAATGGGATGCTGGAAACCATATTGGAACTTGCAGGCTTAAAAGCGGAAGTTGAAGTTCAAGATTCGGTAAGAAAACAAAATTTTCATTGTGGACCGAAAGCAATTAACCCGTTTAGAAAAACATATCTGCCCGTACTTGTCAACTTTGGATAAAGTCACCAATCAATAACCATGAATCCCTTCATCGTGTAGTATAAATAGTGTCTTCCTTGTTACAAACTTATTTGCTTAAATCTGTTTGTACGCTGGTCTGCTTTTACAAACACCGTTAACTTGTATATGAACCTTGTATTGGTAAATGACAGGAACAGCGGGTCTCATCTTAAGAATGTAGCAATCTTCCTTTAAACAACACATTTCAACATGTAATAATCGTCTATACAATGGTCACAGATATTTGCATAAGCATGATTATAATAGTAATAGATAACATCAAAACGTATGGAAAATAAAACTCATCAAAAGAGTAACAGCAAAAACAAGTTCCTTCAGACTCTATGTAGATTACTAAATTTCCAAAAGTACTTAAGACAGAAGAATAAAGGTTTCGTTGTAACACGGCTATCTGACCAAAACTGAAACTGATATTTTTCTCATTGTTTTGTTGTTTGATCTTCTTATAAGGGCAAACAATACATGACGTTTTCTATGAAATATAATTATTTGTTATTAGATGACAACAAAAGTATTTAATAAATTCAACAAAAATGTTTAACAAATTCAGTATTAGTATTTATATTGTTTTATACTGACGATTTTTACAATGACTACGACGATGATAGTGGTTTGGTGCATTTTGGTTGCTTCTTTGCTTGTTTCACCAGAATGTGGGAGCATTTCTCTTTCCGAAGTATAATTGTAAAGGAATGATCATGTTTTATAAAGACTAAAGTGCTCTTTCTATTGTGACTATATCCCTGGTTTGGTTAATAGGAAAGCATAAATATGGAGATATGAAATAATCTCCCCATCTCTCTAGTATTATTATATCATTCTTAGATTATTTTTATGTTGTTCATTTTAAAATTAGGATTTGAATACCCCTCTGCACTCCGCAGCGGTGAGTGGCCAGGCCGAGTCCACAATTCTACTTGTATCACTTGGAGCAAATGTGAATGTCCAAAACAAGGTAGGAACAAGAACACACTGGAGTAATATATGCCAGTTTAACATTGGTATTGGAAAATGAGTTACAAAACGAATGTTGTTTTAGAATGCTAACACAAAATGTGTTGCTTGTTCTGTTTATTTATGCACATTTATCACCTACGTATCAGTAGTATAGGAACA
>JAECUM010015471.1:0-28111 GCA_016617855.1 Megalonaias nervosa
ATTCAATCATTCATTTTGATTTATTTAACTAAAGAAAAATTGAATATTGTATTTAAATATTTTATACATGCATAATTGTCAGTCTTTTACCTCATCGTACATTGTATACATATCTGTCATAGTTTATTGTATGCATAAACGTTGTCGTTTATGAGTAGAAATCATGAACATGTGCCAGTGGTCTAATGAATCTGAAATAAACATCAGTTAATGTATACATACTCAATTTCGTGGTATGAGCATATATCATGAACACGTGTCAACGTCCACTGAATCCGGAAATACGTCAGTGTCGAGCTGTTTCAGCTGGAAAATGCTTCACCACTGCGGAGTTTAGAACCACGTACCTCTCTATCTGTATTCATATCCTTTACGCTTACGCAGTGGGTGTTGCTTACTCACACATTTACGCTATGCAAACTTTTTTACCTGTAAAATTCTAGCAAATATGTTATTATACTCTCATCTGACTGGTCTAGTAATTGTTTCATCTGCGAAATAATAACACAATTATAGCACTTTGTCATCTCGCGTTTACTTGAAGTAACAAGATTTAAAATAGGACGATGGCAAGATATACAAAGCAGGTAAATAGATTAAGTACTGTAACTAGAACTTTTCGAATTTTACCTGTGTTTACAGCGGTGTACTGAACTCAACAAAGTGTATTATACAACGAATTTGGAATACATCATGATCTCTCAGACATCATTCTTCTGTTGTAAAAACGTCATTTGTTTCGTCATGAAGCGTTATTACATGTGGGGAATATGGATACATGTAATATGGATTTATTAAACTAAACAAATAAATTCCCGGAACTATGACTCCACCTTTTTGTTAGAAGAAGTAGTTTTGTAGAGGGGGCTGGTAGGTAGCGACAGTGATGTAGTAAATGAATTAAGGTCCATTTATAAAGGAATACACTACTAATGAATAAGAAGTCTGACAATCGAACACGTGTGGTCTCATCGATAACAAACTGGATTAAAATGTTCTTGATATAAAAACATACTTAAGAGTGTTCTTTGATGCAATAAAAGCGGGTGTGTATGGGACAATCATGAGCTATAACTCCACTAAATGACGACTTAGAAATCTGATAACGACAGTGGGTACGTCCGGTAATCAGGGTCCATAACTCTGCTAGAAGATGATACTGCATGCTCGACATGTAACTGAGCAACACTGACAACAAGTGTGACGTTGACGAGAGAGAGAGAGAGAGAGAGAGAGAGAGAGATTATTTCTGTGCAAGATAAGTCTATTTCTTCTTTGCAGTGACTAGTATATAATGTAATAAATATGTCCAAACCAACATACTATTTAATTCAGATTAAAGTCATCCTGACGACGAATTGTTGGTTCCTATATTAACTCAAGTTAGTTTCTTTTCATTTTGGGGGGTTTGTTTGTTATTGTGTTGGGCGGGGATATTTGTCTTTACATGTTTAGAACTTGAATCGACACTGCATGACATGTATTATGCTGATGTGACGTCATACATATATACGTACATACATGCAAGTGGTGTAACGATATACCTGTATACCAAAATATTTTGGTTTGCTATTCTGGCAATACACACCGCAATACAATATTCTGTCCCGTGATTTTTTCACGGTCTTGCTTTCATCCAACAAATCTCTGTATAACGCACAATTTTTCCAATTTAATTCAAGAACCATATTTTTTTTCTCCCAGATGCATGCTATTAGTGTAGTGGGGCACCCTAGCGACCATGGGACTTCTATGTTAAACTAGGGGGGGTTGTACCCTGGTGACAATGGGAATTTAACATGGGAATTTTAACATGGGTGGGACTGTATAGCGTCAAGATTTATAGCGTCAAAAGCACACCCTGGGCTGATCTAGGGACAATGGGAATTAGCATTACAAGACCTCCTGGGTATGTCTACCGACAAGATTTCTACGGACAAATGGCACATCCTGGACCTATATAGGGACAATGGGAATTTTGTATAGCGACTAGCACACCTTGGGCCTACCTAGGGACAATGGGAATTAGCATTACAAGACCCCCTGGGACTGTCTACGGACAAGATTTATAGCGTCAATACTAATACAAGCCCGAGATTTATATATAAAGCATTACCTAGACCTGAAATTATGTTGGCGGTGTTCATAAATTTGCATAATTATATGCTATAAATAGCTATAATCAAGTGGGACACTAATATCGAATATAGCGTCAAGATTTATAGCCTCAAAAGCCTCAAAAGCACACCCTGGGACTGTATAGCGTCAATGGGAATTTTGTATAGCGACTAGCACACCCTGGGATAGTATAGCCTCAATGGGAATTTTGTATAATGACAAGAGGAATGGAACAGGTAGGGTGACGTCACGGTACTGGACAGTTGGAACAATGTAGCAAGGACCGTGAAATCATGCCACCTGTGTCATTTCTATATACAAACACGAATCATTCACGTTCGTATTTGTGGATATTATAACTCTCTATACACAAGTCATCAGTCAATCATCAGTACTAAAAACAGCAACTATAAAAAATCAGCCACTGTTTCGTAGGCTGATGGTTTATACCAAATTACTTAAATGCATAGAATCACGAACCATTCGTGTTCTACATCAATTTAATTCCTTAACTCCTAGACACTTGCAACAATGTAGCAAGGACCGTGACGTCATGCCACCTGTGTCATTTCTATACAAAGTTTGAATCATTCGCGTTCGTGTCAGTGAATGGCATAGTATAGTATGTTTTATATATTCTCTTTTTTTCCATAGATTGATGAACATCAATACATAGATGAACATCAATCTATCATACACAAATTATAAAATCGACTAACAAAATTTTTTAGGTAAGAGAATAATGTTTCGGGGAGTTAAATATAAATTATACATTTGCTATTTCTTTGTTTATTAAATTTTTGTACAAACGATGTGTGTAAGCGAAAGCTAACACACACACACACACACACATACGTACGCACACACGCACACGGGTGTTACTGCATTGGGTGACAGTAAGTCTGGAGACCAGTGTTTTGAGAGATGGGCAGACAGAATTAGCATTATAGAAAGAAAGAATGGTAAAGAAAAAAACAGAAAAGAAGCACACCATTTTTGGTTCTGTTATTTTTCGCGGTATTATAGGACAAAGATAATGAAGACAACCATACAGTCTATGTTAAAAATGTTCATTGTTTTCATTCATTTTATCAAGATCTTAAAAAGGTAGTGTGATATTTATTGTCGACTGACTGCTTAACATTTTGCTATAGATCCCACATTTAAGAGATGTCGTGTGTTTCGCAGCACACGCTACCAACAATTTTGCAAAGTTTTCTCAAATCTAAGTGCAGGAAAAAAAATAATAATAAAGCAGCACCAACACGCGCCTTGTTCTATCGACAGTCTAAACTGAGAGAAAATAGGTCAAACATGGTTACATTTTTTTCTGAACGCATGTTTTGGTTTTAGAATTCAGAGTTAACCATAGGCAGGGTTATACAGTGCAATGTCACTCGCGTCTGTCTTGAAAAAGCCGTGCATTTGTTTCCTTTCTGGAAAACGGTAAATCTAATGCTAGAAAAAAATTTCCGTGACACATAGCAGTGCCAAAATAAGGATAAAGCTAGGAAACCCAAGTCTATATTTATAGTCTCAAAATTTCCAGCTTCAATGACGTCACTTTGCTCAACACTAGGGAATAATGGCAACAGCCGAACGCGAACACGAATCACATTTTTCATTTAGACCTAGTATCTATTTATAGCTACAACCTGTAGAAAACCCAAGCTATTTTTATAGTCTCAAACTTTCAACTTCATTGACGTCACTTTACTCAACACTAGGGGAATAATTTTTATCGTGCTGATCGGCTTGAGAGTGAAATGAATACTGAGAGGGAAGTCACCAGCCCTTTATATATACACTGAGCCTGACATGAATATATAGGGGTCCATGGCGTTTCAAATGTAGTCATTTGACTTTTTGCAATCAAGATGAAACGATCGCATCATTTCGTAAAGAAAGGAGAAGAAAGTAAGAGGCAGAAATGTGATTTATCGCCTCGCACAGTAGCTGAAGTCTTGGCTCAAATTCATGCCAGCGATTTTGAAGATGAGATGAGTGAGCCAGAATCTAGGCCCAGAGAGTCTACACCAAGTCGAAGTCCATCACCACCAGTAAACCCTGAAAAGTACTACCACATTCGAGAGACGGACAAACGCTCCTCCAGAAAATTTAGAACCACAGCCTACACGTACGCGGTGAAGTTTAAAGATTTCAAGTCCGACGTACCGCTGGAGAAAGCAGAGGGGTTCATCACCGATGTGTGGGATTCTTTGTTAACCACACTGAAACGGCAAAGTGAAGCCAAAGAAGACGATCGCTTGAGACTTTCCGTTCATCACGACAGTTTGAAGTCCCCCGTTTGGATCGAGTTTAACAGCTCGGCAGAATTGACGCCGTCCAAAGTCATGGAGAAGATTCAACACGTGCAACAATCCAACGACAAGTTTCACATCACCAACGGAAAAGCGACACTGCTCATGACCCACATTTCTCTTCCCCAAGGGACAGGACGCAAAAACGTATTATTGGTAGACAACCTTCGCAGCACAAAAACGAGCCTCGTCCAAATTAACAACCCTCAAGACAAGATGTGTTTAGCTCGTGCCATCGTGGTGGGACGAACGTATGCCGACAAGAACGACACGGCAGAATGGAAAAGAGCCTGGAAAACTATTCAACGATCGGACCGAGCCAAACAACAAAGAGAAGCAGAACTCCTGTTACAGCAAGCGGAACTAGCTAAAGACACGCTCTGTGGCATTCCTGAAATGCAAAAATTATAAGACGTCTTGACTCCATGCTACACCTTGAAAGTGCACCCTCAAGAAGTGCGCGGACCTCTGTTGTATCGAGGCAAACATTTCAAAGACGGAAAATACATTCATGTCTATCATCACGATGAACATTTTGATGCCATTACCAGTATCATTGGATTCCTGGGATACAGTTATTATTGTGAGAAATGTGACTATGGCTATAACAGTCGAGAGCAACACAAGCATTGCGGATCAAAATGCTCAGGATGTTTAGCCTCTAGGCCCTGTCTGGACCAAGGACAAGAACGAGTGCATTGCCCAGCTTGTCAGCGCACGTTTGTCAGTCCAACCTGTTACCAACAACATCTAACGACGCAAGGTTCACAGCAGAAAAGTGCTTGCCAACTCCTGAGATTGTGCCCTATTTGTGGATAAGGCATACGTATCAATAATGCCAAGGCTTACGTCTTGTTCAGGAAAGAAACGATGTCACATTTGTCGCCAAATCGTGGACTTGGAACACGAATGCTACATTCAAAAATACCAACCCCAACAGGAAGAAGATGACCAGAAGAAGAAAGGGAATTTCATCTTTTTCGATTTCGAATGCATGCAAGAGACTGGCATTCACATTCCTAATTTCTGTGTGGCTTACCGAGCGTGCGAGAAGTGCATCCAAGAACCTATCTTGACTCATTTCCCTCACTGTAGCAAGATTCCTGGAGGACGTGAAAAAATCTTTCGGGGACGAAACAGGCTGACCGATTTCGCCTAATGGATCTTAAACCCTATCGACGAGACGTGGAGTCAAGAAGACATCGAACGTTACGGAGATTGTCATCGCTATGCCACGATGATGGCTCACAATTTCTCGGGATACGATGGACAATTTCTTCTCACATAATATACGGAACACGGCACCGAAAGTCCTAAAGTGACTTTGAATGGAGCGAAACTCATCTACATGCAAGTGGGACAAGTGCAGTTTAAAGATTCGATGAGTTACTTGGCCATGCCTTCGAGCCGAATGCCTAAAACGTTTGGAATGACAGAAATGGCCAAAGGCTATTTTCCACACTTTTTCAATACTGAAACCAATCAACACGCCGTTCCACCCCATTTCCCTGGGGCTCACTACTACGACTCCGACAACATGCGTACCGAACAACGAGAAGCTTTCTACGCATGGTACCAGACTCACGCTTCGGACCTCTTCGACTTTCAGGAAGAAATGTTAAAATATTGTCGTTCCGACGTGGACATTTTACGGCGTTGCTATGGAAAATTCCGAGAATTGTTCCTGGAACACTGAGGGATCGATCCTTTGAAAGAGGCTTGCACCATTGCCAAAGCGTGTTCCTTAGTGTACCGCCAACGATTCATGCCCGAAAATACCCTAGCTGTCATCAGTCCTCAAACTACCAATTTTGTCAAACGTCAATACTCGGTCAAAGCCCTACGCTGGCTACATTACTTGTGCAACAAGGAAGACAAATGGATCCAACATGCTCGCAACGGAGGAGACGAAAAAGCCATCGGAAGGTATTCAGTGGATGGCTGGGACTTAGAAAACCCCAAGATTGTGTACGAGTTTAACGGGTGCTTATTTCACGGATGTCCTATCTGCTACCCTCAACGTGACACTAAAAATCAGTTTTTACAACGAACCATGGAAGACTTGTACTAGGCCACTTGTCAGCGACGCTTGAAATTAGAAGAGCAAGGATACCAAGTGGTAGAAATGTGGGAACACGAGTACAATCAACGATTGAAAACCGATCCCGAGTTTAATCGCATCGTGGAAAGTTACAAGCTGGTGGACCCACTGAACCCAATGGACAGTTTGTACGGAGGACGGACGAATGCCTCCTGTTTGCTACACCAAGCCGACGAAGAGAAAGGAGAGGAAATCAAATTCTTGGACGTGTGTTCTTTGTATCCGTATGTGTGCAAATATTGTCACTTTCTCGCAGGGCACCCACAATTGCTGACGGAACACATCGACCTGGACAACAGTCGCCAATACGAAGGATTGATCAAATGTAAAGTCTTGCCTCCCACGTACTTGTACCATCCCGTTTTACCTCACCATTGCCAAGGAAAACTGATGTTTCCCTTGTGCCGTACTTGTGCCGAAACGTGCAACCAAGACCAACCTTGTCAGCACACTCACGAAGAACGCGCCTTGACGGGAACGTGAGTCAGCGTGGAATTGTTTAAAGCTCTGGACTTGGGATACCAACTGTTAGAAGTGTACGAAATTTACCACTTTCCCAAGACAGAAAAATACCACAAAGGCGACGAGACTCAAAAATGGATTTTTGCAGACTACGTGAATGCCTTTTTGAAACTGAAACAAGAAGCTAGCGGCTATCCTTCCTGGTACCACACTCCGGAAGACCAAAAGAAATTCAAAGAGAAATACTGGGAGCAGGAAGGCATCCCTTTAGACCACATCGAGAAAAACGAAGGAAGGCGATCGTTTGCCAAAGTGATGTTGAATTGTTTGTGGGGTAAAATGGCACAACGACCGTGTTTACCCAAGACGGAGTATTTGACAGAACCTTCCCGCTACTTTCAGATGATTCACGACAAAACCAAATACATGAAACACGTGGGCGTCCTTCGTGAGGACTTGATCTTAGTCAATTACGAAGAAGAACTGGACTTTGTAGAAGCCGACGAATTTGGAAATGTCATCATTGCGTCGTACGTGACAGCCCATGCTCGCTTAAAAATGTACGAAGCTTTAGAACTGTTAGGAGATCGTGTGCTGTATTTTGACACGGACAGTTGCATCTACATAGATCGCCTGGGTCAACCTCACCCTGTCCTCGAAGGAGATCGTTTAGGAGCATGGACGGGTGAGCATCCCGACGACAAGATTCTAAGTTTGCAAGCGGCGGTCCCAAAAATTACGGTTACGAATACCGGGACAAACAAGGAGAAGTGTACACGGAGTGCAAAGTGAAAGGATTGACTCTCAATTATCGCACCAGTCAAGTGGTGAACTTTGGTGTCTTGAAAGAAGCCTTGCAGTCTGGAGAGAATGGAAATTTTAAAGTGACCACCCGTGAACCGCAAAAGATTGTACGTTTGCCCACACACCAAACTGTCAGCCGACCCTTGGAAAAAGTCTATCAAATCGTGTACCAGAAGCGAGTACGGCTTCCCAACCACTTCACTTTACCGTACGGACATGCTGATATTGGCGAGCCTATAAAAAGGAACAACGTCCAAGACCGATAGTTTATTGTCACTACAAACGCCAAGCAAGAAAGATGAATCCTCTCAAACAGCAAGTATCAAGCAAGAGCAAACTCGAGTGCGATGCTGTGCCTTGCGATGGCAGGGATGCCGTACGCTATGACCTTAGCGATTCAGTACCACATCATGGAAATTTTGCTACGACTGTACCTACCATGGAAAGTGATGCTGTTCGTGTCAAACCTGATGGATGCGAAAGTGATGTCACTCGTTATCGTACACCTTTTCACTTTACTGGTTTTCATGGTGGATGTCATCCTTATGACACCATGCGGCTACCACCCTACGGATGTCATGTAAAACTGTGCAAACTCCTACATATTTCACCGTACCCTCATCGAAGTGAACCTTTGAAAGACGAGTATTCGTTCCCTGTGCGTTTGCCTGAATACTGTGACTATGAAAGTCGGATCCAAACCGTCCGAAGAAAATGGCCAAAATATCTGGGAGGACCTACCCCCGAAGAATTAGATAGAGCCGGATTTATCTACTTGGGCGAAGGGGATAAAGTCAAGTGCTTCAACTGCGGTGTGTCACTTCACGAGTGGGAACAGAAAGATTCCGCTTACCTGGAACATGCTCGATGGTCTCCAGATTGTCACTACCTACCTTTAGTGGCACCTCGTCATTGAAGTGGGCATACCATGTCGTTTAAGAAACCAGCTGCTTGGCTAGGAGTCAAACATTGGACAACCCCTAGACAAGTATTTAAACCCCATGTAGAAAATAATCTTCAAAGATTACCAAACGAATTGCAAGAGAAGATCTACAAGGACATTTGGCAGGGACTTGCCAGAGCCAAATCTCAATTAGTGACTGTAGAACTTTTGTGTCGAGAAATTCACAAGAGGAAATTGACAAAAGTCAACAAACAAGTCCGATTTCTCTGGATCAAGGGTGCGTTCTTCCTACTATTTCGCTTTAGACCATTTACATTTGAAGACTTTATTGACATTCTTGACCGTTTCCTGGAATGGCAGTGGTCAGAAATGATTTACTACGTTCATTACTTTCGCACTAGGAGAAGTATTTGAGGTAAGAGAAAAGAGGTATAAAAACAGACTACTATGCCACGACCTTTATCATTCGTGATACTACAGATTCCGTGGAAGGAAATCAATGACACTATTCAAACAGTGGAGGATAACCAACACCTATTACGAGAACTGTTTCCATTGAATTCGGGTCGACGTGTTGTGTGTCTTAGTGACTTGCTTTCTGGGATTTCGTTTACCAGCTGATTCTTTGTGGACTCTTTACGAACAGTACCTACCATTCCAAAAAGCATGAAAGTGGTCCCATTAAATGTACACGAGAGACTCATTCTGCTCAAAGCTTTGCGCTTTCATCTTGATACTTCTCTACCTCTGCGGAAAAACAAGATTCGTGAACTTTTAGGCACTGAAGATGTGTATGACGACGTGTGTGTAGCTTGTGACTTACACCCTCACTGGAAAGATGTACGTGACTGGAAAAGTTGGGGCTTCGAAGCTTGGATTAAAGAAGTGGCACACTATGCCAAAGATTTGTAATCCTAAACAACTAAAACTTTCCGTGAAAAAAGTAACTTTTAAACCTGTGTTAGTGACAGTACCAGAAGAAGAAGAGCCACTCCCTTCAGGACAGGACAGGACAGTCATTAACATCCCCGAAAGGCCATTCCGGGAGGATCCCTGTGTGACTGTACCAACGAGTGCAGGGACTCTCAGAACATTATACACTACCCCTACGATTTCACCTCTTGATCACCACAAATGTTGTACAGAGACTTGTTTATATTCCACTATGATCGTTTTGATGTGTCTTTTATTCATGTACTTAGCCATTTGGCTTTTATGTATTTTTGTCTTTCGTGTTGTTCACATTTAAAGATGATAATAAACGTGTCCTGAAAAAAGTATAAAAACCCTTGTCTTGTCTGTCTTCGTGTCAAAACTGACATTTTCCTTGCACTGCTACTATTATGTCTACCTCTAATGTGTCTGATCCCTATTTCTCCACTTTCAAAGTCATTGACGAACACTTAGATCGTGCTAGTTGGGAGGCCTTGTATCTTCGACATCCCTTTAACATGCTCATTGCTGGTCCTAGCAGTTCAGGCAAAACCGAATTTGTCAAACGTTTGATCGAACATAAACATCATTTGATCGCTCGTTCACCTCAACGCATCGTGTGGTGTTACAAAGAGTGGCAATCGGCGTACAGCCTTCTGCGAGAAAGTCAAGGCGATCCCATTGTGTTTGTAGAAGGCATTCCTAGCGAAGACGACGGGATTGTGTTTGACCTTAGTCAAGCCCATCTGGTCATCTTTGACGACATGTTAGGAGAAGACGAAGAAGAAATTAAACTCTGGTTTACGCGCAAAGGGCATCATCGTAATGCCAGTGTCATTTACATCACTCAAAATTTGTTTCAACAAAGTAAAGCCCATCGCACTATCAGTCTGAATGCTCATTACGTGATCTTGTTTAAAAGCCCTAGAGATAAATCGCAAGTGCAAGTGTTAGCCAAACAGTTAGGAACGCCTTGGCTGACTCATGCGTACGACGATGCCACTCAAACCCCATATGCCTATTTACTCGTGGATTTAAAACCCACCACTCGCGATTATTTGCGATTTCGTACCCATCTGTTTCACCACTGGTGCCAAGACGGAGGGCCTGTCGTGTACACGTCCCCGTCGTCGACTTAACCACAACCACATTCACCCATAAAAAATCTATGAAAACCTCGGTCACTTTCGCTCTGTCTCACACATCGTCAACATGACGTCCCTTCAGTCTCATCTTCCCATTAAATTGATTCGTGCCTTGTACGGCATCAGTCGCGAAAAAAATCCACAAATATGTGCTCGTGTCTTAGAAGCTAATCTCAAAGAAGTCTTACGATGGTTTACGGTGACAGCACGTCAATTACTGCAAGGCATCATTCAGATTCCATGTCAAACCAAACGTTTTTTTGAGAGAAACAAAGTCGCCTTGACGCAGCTAGCCGATCCGCGCATTGACACTCAAACCAAAAAGCAAATCATTTTGAAACCTGGAGGTAGCGGTTCTCTAGGAGGTGTCATCATTCGTTCCCTTTTAAAATGGGATCCTAATGCTCCCAAAGTCGTCCCCAAGAAAAAAGCCACACCCAAACGTACCCAGAAGAAAAAGAAAAAGAGCAACGGTGTCAAGACCAGGTCACAGTCTCAGAAAAAGATAAAGAAAAGTCCACAGAAAACAGCTTTTGCCCCCAAGAGAGTGTCTCCAAAAACCCTCTTCTTCTTTACCGGCAGTGGCCGCTGCTCACAAAGTACCTGCCCCCAAAATCAAAGTCCAAGAGAGAACGGGTGTGTTACAGAGTTTACTGGATTTGTCCAAGCAAGAACTGTCCCGATTTAGTCCGTTGCGAACTCTTCCACGACGTGTGTTGCCTGTCATCAAGTTGATACGACATAAAGACAATCAGTGGCGACGCATTCCAGTATAAAAAGGACCCGAGGCAAACAATACGGAACAGTGTTTTTGTGCTGCTGCACGCCCAAAGATGTCCCTTCCAAGAACTGCACACCGTTACCATCGTGTTCCTTCTTCTGTCCAAAAAGGAAAAGGAAAAGGATAGTTTCGTGATCCGAAAAAAAACTTACCCAAACATCGACGTCACCCCCAGAAAAGATACACTCGTCCAAACAAAAAGATGAGCCACCAAAGAGGAGGATTCTTTGGCGATTTTGGAAAACACATCGTCACCTTTATGACGAAGCGATAGTCCCCAAAAAAGGATAAAAGATCGTGTGACAAGTCATCGACGTCAGTGCATTTTTTTGCTGTGTGCTACGGAATCAACCAACGAACTAACCGAGAAAGATGTCACCCCAAAAAAGACATTCCTCGTCTACCCCAAAAGGAAAGAAAAGGTAAGGACTGCCTCCTCATTTAGTCAAACATTGGGACATGTTGTCCGTCCTGTTCAAAGTTCCTCCACCCATGCGAAAACAACTCATTCAAACTGCCTCCAAAGACGTCATCGATACCGTGTGCGAATGTTGTCCGAATGTCTTGAAAGGCACAATACCTTTATCTAAACACCAGAAAGAATGCTTAGCCAAACATCGACACGTTCTTCGCCAAATGGTCCAAAAGAAAATACCGATTGGTCAAAAGAAAAAGATGTTGCTGCAACGCGGAGGAATTTTGCCCTTTTTGCCCATGTTACTGAAAGGTGTAATGGGAACAGTGGGAGCACCCTTACTGAAAGGAGTAATGGGAACAATAGGAGGACCCTTGCTGAAAGGACTATTGGGAAACATCCTAGGAGGATGAAGATAAAAAGATCCAAGAAGATAAAAGGGACCTTTGGAATCAAAAGATCTCAGACGAGATCCTTGAAATCCGATGGAAGGACGAAAACTAGCTTTAGTGCCTTACAAACGATGGATGGAATACCATCGTTGGCAAGAACAACGAACACCACATTTACCTCCCAATCCTCATTTGACCGAGATGTCCCAGTTACAACACGAATTGCAATCATTGATGGATCGCAGCGATTTATCAGAAACGGAAAAATCTCACCGGTACGGTCAATTCTTTCAACGACTGCAACTCTTTCACCAGAAAGCTTTAGACGAAACAGCTCTACCCACTCTGAAAGATTTTAAGGCCTTGATGAAAAGTTCACCAACACCACCACTGCCACCCCCAGCGGTCAAGACAGACGTAGCCTCACGTATGCCTGAGGAAGAAGAGGCGCGAGAAATGTTTGAAACACCGTCAGCAGCCCCCATCCCTAGTAAGATTGCAGCGTCCTTGTTGACCCCTTCCCCTACACCGCAACGAGAAGAACTTAAAGCTTGGGTTAAAAAGATGATGTCCACTCCACCTTCGACAGAAGTGAAAAAGAAAGAAGGGAAACCATAAGTGAAAAAAGAATAGAAGACCAAAGCCATCCCATTACCACCATCACCACCACCACCAAAACTACCTTCGACTTCTACTCCCGTGGCACATCGGACACGGAAAGCCGTTTCTAAACCACTTCAGAGTACCATCAGCGAAGACTGGATCACTTATTAAAAAAATGGAGAAGGTGTTAGCCAGCATTTACTACGATCCATCCCATCCTGCAGGTTACGGTGGAGTTCAGAAATTGTATCGTGCTGCCAAAACTCGACTGAAAAGTATCCGTTTACCTCAAGTACAACGCTGGTTACAAGAACAATCCACGTACACTTTACACAAACCCATTCGATGAAAATTTTCCAGAAGTCGCACCCAAGTGGAGGGCATCGATCATCAATGGCAAGCCGATTTAGCCGATGTCTCTCATTTGGCCACCTACAATCGTGGCTACAAATATTTGTTTTGTGTCATCGACGTCTTTTCCAAATTTGCATGGGTCGTGCCATTGACTTCCAAATCGAGCAGTGAGTTAGTGCGAGCCCTCAAACTGGTGTTGAAACAAAGTGGTCGTCACCCTCTTCGATGGCAAACCGACAAAGGCACCGAATTTCTGAACCAAGGTTTCCAAAAAGAATTGAAGAAACGTGACATTCATTTTTTCACCACCGAGAATCCCGAAACCAAAGCCAGCATCGTGGAACGTTTTCAAAGCACCTTGAAAGAACGTATGTGGAAATATTTTACGCATCAACACACTCTAAAGTACATCGACGTCTTACCGCACCTCGTCCAAGCGTACAACCAATCTTACCATCGAAGCATCGGACGTACCCACCAAGAAGTGACTCCCGACAACGAAGTCACCGTCTTCGAGCGTCTGTTTGGTACGCCCCCGACAGTGACTGTCCCCAAGAAAACTGAAGTATTGGCAGCAGGAGATTGGGTGCGCATTGGCAAAACCAAATGCACTTTCGACAAAGGTTACTTACCCAACTGGACCACCGAATTGTTTCGTGTCACCGAACGTGTGCGTGGCCGTCATCCTCCCGTCTATAAATTAGAAGACATGAACGGAGAAGTGTTAAAAGGAACGTTTTACTTGCCCGAGTTACAACGTGTGACCAAAAAAGAAGAAAACGTGTACGAGATCGAAAGCATACTCAATCGAAGAACCCGAAAAGTAGGAACAAAACGTGTCAAAGAAGTCAAAGTACGTTGGAAAGGATATCCTCTCAGTTTTGACTCTTGGGTCGACGCTTCTCAACTCATAGACTATAAAAAGAAGTGACCATCATGCCCTTCAACACAGCCTCAGCAACTGCAGTGACCACTCCTTCGCCCAGTTCTTCTGTGCAAGATCTACAAAAGCAACCCTTGTGGGTGTGGTGTGGAGAACGTGTGCCTAAAACGCAAATCGTCTTTTTCTGCCAAATCTTTGTGGTGTATTGTGGCATCGGTGCTGCCATTGCCAATTTGAGTTTGCAACAAGGAGACAAAAATTGTGGACCATTTTACTCAGCAGTTGCATCGGTTACCTTCTTCCCAATCCGTCCCTTACGTCTAACGTCAGCCCCCCCTTCCAACAGTCACCAATCCAATCACAACAATCCTCTTTCAGACACTCCTCTGACTTCCAGTGACCCCTCGGACACTAGAACTCTGGAATTATGAACAACCAATTTTACTTAACGTTACCCAGTGACAGTTCCATGGAGGTGTTTCCCAATAACACTTTATGCTGTTACACGGCCAAATTACCTCAAGCCATCCAATTGGATCACGAAGCCTAATGGGAAGTGGCTTTGGTGGAAATGATTCACCCTACACAAATCAAAAACATCATCGAAAATCAAAACACTTTTACGGTAGAAGTTCATGACGAGCAAGTTCAACAAGCCTTGGATGAACGCACCACTGCAAGTGACTCTATGAAAACACAAGATCCCAAAACTAAACGAACCACCTATCAGTTGACCATTCCCCCAGGTTATTATTTTAGTGGACAACATTTGGTGAACACGATTTCTACCAAACTCAATACCGTGTTTGCCAAAGCCTTGGAGACAACCAGAAAAAGTGTCACGATCGAATACCACAAAATAGCTCGTCGCCTACTCATCAAATTCAAAGGACAAAGTATTGGCCATTACATTTTGTCCTGAATTGTATGACATTTTGGGTGGAGACCCTAAGTTGATCAAGGTAAAAACCGAAATACCAGCCAGTACTAGCAACTTGGATTTTGCGAAATATTTTCGATTCCCTGTAGAAATGAACCAAGGACTGAATTTGAATTTTGTGTACTCCGATGTGGCAGAGTACAACGTGGTGGGACACACCTCCGTACCGTTACTGCGTGTCATTCCTTTCAAAGTGGATTCTGCCACGAACGCTGACGAGGAGGGTGGAAACACCTATCACGTTCACCGCGAATTTGTAAATCCTCACTATTTGCCCGTCAGTAAGTTGTATTTCGACACTGTCAACATTACTATAAGGAGATCTGGGACAAAATATTTCATTTACCAAAGGGAAAGTCACAGTGAAACTCCATTTTCGAGAACGATTACTCAAACCCTTTGTCAGTCATGTATCCTGTGTACCAAGGAGTCGTTCGACAGCGAGGACATGGTTTAGGAGATATGCTAAAATCGGCCTTTCGTACAGTGGCTCCCGTTTTGAAACCGATGGTGACACAGGGATTGCACGTCTTGAAAGATGCTGCGTTGACGTATAGCAAAGAATTTCTCCAAAATGTCATCATTGACAAACAAAACCCCAAAGAATCTTTCTTGAGAGCAGACAAAAATATCTTGCTTCAAACGGGCAAAGACATTTTGGGCCGACGAGAAACTCCTATAAATGCTCTGGACGCTGTCGAGTCAGGCATTCCTGCTTCCCTGACGCCACAGCAAGGACAAGGCAGAAAAAGACGACGAAAACACCCCTTGAGAGGACTTCACGCCCCTAGAGCTAGAAAGACTAAGAAAAGAAAAACTGTCCGAGAGTTAGACGTTTTTGATTATTAAAAAAAGAAAATGATGCACCGAGAGTCTTGTGCTTGTTCCAAGTCGGAACTGGATCTGTTTGCCATGCCACCTACCATGATGACGATGCAAGAATCCCAATGGGTCGAATTTCATCCCATCTCCTCTTTGACGGATTCCGCTCCCATCGAGTTTGACATCAAAGGACAACCCGAAGATTACATCGATCTGAATAGCAGTTACTTGTATCTGAAACTGAAAGTGATCAAAACCGACAACACCAATCCGGGAGCGATGCCAGAGTAGCTCCCGTCAACAATTTCATGCATTCCTTGTTCAGCGAAGTGGATTTGTACTTGATTAACAAACTGGTCAGCAGCAGTATGGATACTTACCCTTACCAAGCGTACCTAGAAAATCTCTTGACGTACGGAAAAGAGGCTAAGAACACTCATCTGGATGCTTGCGTGGTATGGAAACCTGACACCGCAGGTGAAGACACGTTTAACGACACAGCCCTGACAGTCGATGACAATCCTCACAATGTGGGTTTTAACAACCGTCGAAGGAAAATCCTGCAAGCTCGTAGTTTAAAACTGATGGATCGCTTGCATTTGGACATGTGGTTGCAAGACAAGTATTTGCTGAACGGAGTGGATATTCGCCTGAGACTCAATCTCAGCAGTGTCGCTTTCCATTTGATGGCTCATGCCAACGAGTACAAAACCATCATCCAAGAAGCCAGACTTTACGTACGTCGCGTAGAAGTGTTACCTAAAGCGGGAAACGACATCAGTCAAACATTGAGCAGATCGACCGCCAAGTATCCGATACGACGTGTAGAAGTGAAAACATTTACCACTGCTGCTGGACTCCGATCCAAGATCGAAGATCATCTGTTCCAAGGACAGTTACCCAAACGTTTAATCGTTGGCATCGTCAGTAATGCAGCCCTCAACGGAGCCCACGATCAAAATCCTTTCCAGTTTAGGCACTACAGAGTGTCCAAGATCGAAGTCAGTCGCGATGGCAAGACCTTGTGTACCAGACCCTTCGAACCTAACTTTGCCCAGAAGAATTACTTGAGATCGTAGTTTTCCCTTTACGAAGCTACCGAACAGCTAGCAACCAACACCAGTCACGGCATTTCGTACGAAGATTATGTAGGAGGTTACACTTTGTGGGCTTTTGATTTCACTCCAGACCAAGGCAGCGACGAGGGACATTTCCACCCTATAAAATCCGGTCAACTGCGTGTGGAAATTCAGTTTGCAGAAGCTCTCACTGAGACAGTAAATGTCATCCTGTATGCCGAATTCGATAATACCATAGAAATCAACAGTTTGAGAGAAGTCATTCTAGACTATAAGAAACTATGGAAGACTCTTATCCCTCTTTGAACGGTGGAGAATCTTTGGACATGGAATGGGAGGATACCGTGAAAGCAGAACCCCAAGACCAAGACAAAGAGAACGAGGTAGTGGTCACGTCCAGATGGCCAGAACAAGAACAACATTTAGTGTCCTGTTTTGCTAAACACCTGGCGGATACAATTACGGAATTGAGTAAGAAATATTGTTATGGTTGTCAAAACGATCATCCCAGTCAAATTCAACACGATAAATGTATGATGATGAGTCAAGAGGAAAAATTGGACGAGAATCTGGACGACGCTTGGGGTCTCATCTCGGAAGAAGCAGTGTTGCATGAGTGGTATAAAGGCTTGCGTGATCATTCCTGCCCTCTATTGAATACTCTAGAGATCTATCGCATCGAAGCTCTCTTAGCCCAGAGTGCGGAGACAAGGCGAAGAAACGGCTACTTGACAGAGCGTTTCAAGCAAAAAGTCAGAATTGAATTGATGACTTATCATTACCTGTGAAAAAAAAAAGCACAACAAAAAAAATGGATACCTGGGAACTTTATTACCTTTTGAACAATAGTTCGTATACTGCTTCTTGGAATCCTGTCGTGTGCGCTAAAGATGAACTACCTCATCGCAAACCTCAAGACCATCAAGCTTATGTCATCAACACGGACGAAAGTCATCTCCCAGGAACTCACTGGGTTGCCATCTACTTCCCTCAAGAGGATTGCGTGGAATATTTTGATTCGTATGGATTACCCCCTTTGGAAGACGATATCATTGACTTTATGAGAAGAAATGCCCAGACGACACGATTACAAGGCACAGATTCCATGGTGTGTGGACAATATTGTGTGTATTTTCTTCATCAACGCAGTCTTGGATATCCTTTAGAACATTTAGTGACTTATTTTGATCGTCACTCTTCTAGAAACGATGAGAAAGTAGATCGATGGTTTTGTGACCATTATGGCTATCTTTTGTCTTTAGCTAGGAAACGTAGTGTACATCAATGGCCTCATGACTTCCATCAGTGGAAATCTCACATGATTTCACAACGTTGTCAACCTTGTCAAAAATAATTTGTTTGATGTTATTGTTACTTGTTAGTGGTTAGTTGTTGGTTGAATAAAAAATGTTGTGTTTTGAAAAAATGTGTCTGTTGTTTGTTTTCAAAAATTTTATCATTACAAATGCTCTTTGACTTCTCTCTATCCCTCACCATGACATGAGCTATCATAGCGTTCCGACACTAAAACCGAGTAGGGTTTTATGCATTCGCGTCGTTGGTGTGGATAGTATATAGGTGTATGTTTTATGCATTCTCATTTGGTGAGGATAGTAAATAGGTGTGTGTTTTATGCATTCGCGTTCGTTGGTGTGGATAGTAAATAGGTGTGTGTGTGTGTGTGTGTATTTTATGCGTTCTCGTCCGTTTGTTTGGATAGTAAGTATGGTGTGTTTATACGTTCGCGTCCGTTGGTGTGGATAGTAAATATTGTATGATTTTTCTTCTCTTCCCGTTTGTGTGGATAGTAGATAGGGATGTGTTTTTTCTTCTCTTCCCGTTGTGTGGATAGTAGATATGGGTGTGTTTTTTCTTCTCTTCCCGTTTGTGTGGATAATAGGTATGGGTGTGTTTTTTCTTCTCTTTCCGTTTGTGTGGATAGTAGATATGGGTGTGTTTTTCTTCTCTTCCCGTTTGTGTGGATAGTAGATATGGGTGTGTTTTTTCTTCTCTTCCCGTTTGTGTGGATAGTAGATATGGGTGTGTTTTTCTTCTCTTCCCGTTTGTGTGGATAGTAGATATGGATGTTTGTTTTTTTTTTCTTCTCTTCCCGTTTGTGGATAGTAGATATGGATGTGTTTCTTCTTCTCTTCCCGTTTGTGTGGAGAGTAGATATGGGTGTGTTTTTTTTCTTCTCTTCCCGTTTGTGTGGATAGTAGATATGGGTGTGTTTTATACATTCTCGTTCGTTGGTGTGGATAATATATATGTGTGTGTGTGTGTGTTTTATGCGTTCTCGTTGGTTGGTGTGGATAGTAAATAGGTGTGTTTTATACTTTCTCATTCGTTGGTGAGGATAATAAATATGGTATGTTTATGCATTCTCGTACGTTGGTGTGGATAGTAAATAGGTGTGTGTTTTATGCTTTCTCATTCGTTGGTGTGGATAGTAAATAGGTGTATGTTTTATGCATTCTCATTCGTTGGTGTGAATAGTATATGTGTGTATATTTTATGCGTTCTCGTTCGTTTGTTTGGATAGTAAGTATGATGTGTTTATGCGTTCGCGACAAAGACCCTTTTCAGGGCCACTCCACTGCTTCGAAAAGATATTTATTCTTTCTTGCGCAAAAATTTTTTTTATTCGATTGTATAATTTATATTTAACTCCCCAAAACATTATTCTCTTACCTAAATAATTTTGTTAGTCGATTTTATAATTTGTGTATGATAGATGGATGTTCATCAATCTATGGAAAAAAAAGAGAATATATAAAACATACTATACTATACCATTCACTGACACGAACGCGAATGATTCAAACTTTGTATAGAAATGACACAGGTGGCATGACGCCACGGTCCTTGCTGTACACAAACACGAACGCGAATGATTCGTGTTTCTATATAGAAATGACACAGGTGGCATGACGTCACGGTCCTTGCTATACACAAACCCGAACACGAATGATTCGTGTTTGTATATAGAAATGACACAGGTGGCATGATGTCACGGTCCTTGCTACATTGTTGCAAGTGTCTAGGAGTTAAGGAATTAAATTGATGTAGAACACGAATGGTTCGTGATTCTATGTATTTATGTAATTTGGTATAAGCCATCAGCCTACGAAACAGTGGCTGATCTTTATAGTTGCTGTTTTTAGTAATGATGATTGGCTGATGGCTTGTGTATAGAGACTTATAATATCCACAAACACGAACGCAAATGATTCGTGTTTGTATATAGAAATGACACAGGTGGCATGATTTCACGGTCCTTGCTACATTGTTCCAACTGTCCAGTACCGTGACGTCACCCTACCTGTTCCATTCCTCTGGTCACTATACAAAATTCCCATTGACGCTATACAGTCCCAGGGTGTGCTTTTGAGGCTATAAATCTTGACGCTATAGTCGATATTAGTGCCCCACTTGATTATAGCTATTTATAGCATCATTATAATTATGCAAATTTATGAACACCGCCAACATAATTTCAGGTCTAGGTAATGCTTTGTATATAAATCTCGGGCTTGTATTAGTATTGACGCTATAAATCTTGTCCGTAGACAGTCCCAGGGGGTCTTGTAATGCTAATTCCCATTGTCCCTAGGTAGGCCCAAGGTGTGCTAGTCGCTGTACAAAATTCCCATTGTCCCTATATAGGCCCAGGGTGTGCCATTTGTCCATAGACAGGCCCAGGGAGTCTTGTAATGCTAATTCCCATTGCCCCTAGATCGGCCCAGGGTGTGCTTTTGACGCTATAAATCTTGACGCTATACAGTCCCACCCATGTTAAAATTCCCATTGTCGCCAGGGTACAACCCCCCTAGTTTAACATAGAAGTCGCTAGGGTGCCCCACTACACTACTCATGCTTAGCAAGAGAATGTAAAACGCGATGCACAGTACCATTATTCTGGCATTTGTTTAATGGGGGCGGATGGCAAGTGAAGGCCAGGGGATATCTTTTCCAATTAAAAATATAAATTTTTAAACTTCTACTTTACTCAGATGTTTATATCCTATTCATAATGGCACTAAATGAACAGCACTCAATCCAGACTTCACAGAGTGAAGCATGAGGTTAACTTGTTCAGGAATGAATCCCTAATAATGTTGGATGAGGTTCCTTGAAACAGCAGAAAGCTCAGCAATACACGTTTCCACTCCTTGCACAAGTAGCCAGGAAAAGGCTATGCATTCCTGAAACTTCCGTGCCATCCGTGAGTCTTTAGTACCACTGTTACCGCACAGAGGGCTGCTTTGAGTTCAGATATTGTCGATATGTTAATTTTCCTCAAGAAATATATGCAATGACTTACTTAGCGTCTTGCTAAAAAATAAAACAGGTAGTTTAAGCGTGTTGAGACTTTTAAAACAATGCTCCTGTGAAGTTTACATTAAAGCACAGAGATACCAAATAAAAGCAGTGTGATTTTTATTTGCTGATAATTTGACTGCTTTCAGGTGTTTGAAGAATTGTTTCATTTTTATGTTAATTTTATACATTAATTTGACTACTATTTCAAGTCTTACAAGGTATCGTCACTTAGAGATGTTGTATTTTTCAAGTAGTAAATGTCTTAGTGATAATTTTATTGTTTAATTAAGTATTGCAAATGGGTTTGTTATATCGTAATATATCGCAATACGGTATTAGGAGTATCGTTGCACCCCTAATAAAACCGTGACAAGGCATTAAAGACATGAAACAATAAAAATGAACGTACATTTCTTTGAAATAAAAGTAGAGCTACTATAAAGAGTTTATAAAAGCCAGAGAATAATTATTTTTCTTAAAATCGATGATATTAAATAATCTGTTTCAGACACCATAAATCAGATACTTTACTGGGTGATAGTCACGGGCTTTGCGTAACCAGTGCGTGACAGCCATTATTATATGTATAGTTCATTAATCTGTAATTGCCTTGAATAGCCACTATAGACGAAACCCCACATGAAGAGCATGCAGCAAGTAGTCAATTCATCTAATTCCTAAGTAGTATATGGGGGCGATATGGCCCCACGTAGACCGTAATGTTAAAAACAGGTCCCGGCACTATGGCCCCAAAATTTATAGCCCCACGTAGACCTCTATGTTAAAAAAGGGTCCCGGCACTATAGCCCCAAAATGTATAGCCTCACGTATACTTCTATGTTAAATTTGGTCGTTTGTACCGTAGCCTCAAGATTTATAGCTTCACGTAGACTTCTATCTTAAATTTGGTCGTTTGTACCGTGGCCTCAAGATTTATAGTCTCACGTAGGCTTCTGTGGTAGAAGAGGTGGTTTGTACTTTGGGGACAATGGGAATTTAACATGAGAATGTCAACTGGAGGTCAATGGAAATTGAACATGGGTAATGTCGTGGGGTTTATAGGGTCAAAACTATTTATAGGGTGAAATGTATTTATTGGACAAAGGGTTGAGAGAGACAAACATAGACATACAGAAACAAACAAATACACATCCAAACACACAGAAAAGGGGACAGAGATGTTGCAAAGAAATACTCGCAGACAGAATAGAGACTCCAAAAGAAAAGACTTTTGTATGGGTACAAACATTTATTCAAATATATACATGGGCTCTACGGCCTGTGCTTTGGTTTAAGCACTGTCCATTTAATACATACAAGTTATCTATTTCTTGGTTCTAGAAACTACTTTTAAAAATTAAAGTTCATGCCTTCAAAAAACATATACAACGTATATACATTTCATAAAAGAATGACATTTTTCATGCTACAATTAATGTCCATTTTTGAGAAAAAGCTCAAACAAGAAACAAACGATCCAACTGGACAAAATTCGTGCTTTTCTTTTTATCAGTCACGCACGTTGTTTTCAAATCTGGTCAGCTACTACTTGTGTCCCAGCGTAGATGTTTTCCATCACACACTCCCTTTCATCTGTAAATCTGTGCTAGGTAAACTTATTTACAAGCAGATCAATGGTGGTTATTGTCTTCTTCCCATGGAGGCACAACGTATGCCATATGAATGGTCACTTTTCCATCGGTGATGTCAAATTTTTCACTCATCGTCTGCATCGTCGAAGCAATAGCCCTCAATAGTTTGGAAGAAGTTAATTCTGCAGGTGTGCTAAACCCGAGACATACAGGAGAGTTCAAACTTTCGTGATACATAGATAGGCTCAAACGACCTTGAGTTCTGACTTGGCACTGACGTTTGAGTTCCTCTAACAGTGAGTCAAATAAGTCCGTAATGAAACCTGCTGCTTTCTCGGCTGGAACGTCAGGCGCAAAGTCTTTAAATTTCACCGTGTAGGTGTAAGTTGTCGTCCTAAATTTTCTCGAAGTCGCTGTCTGAATCATTTGGATGCTAAAATACTCCTTTAGGTCTACTGAATCTGTTTCCTTTTTGGACGCACTTTGCTGTGAGGGTATGGTAGTGAAAGTGGTCAATGATGTTTGTTCCTTCTCTTTTTCATCTGCGTAGGTGATTCATCTTTCTTGGTGTTTGTCCTCGCAATGAAGTGTCGTTCTTGGAAGTGGTCCCTCTTTTATACTGGGTGATATCAGCATGTCCATAAGGTAAAGTCTTGTGGTCTGGAAGTCGCACTGGTTTCACGTAGTTTGCCATGGCATTAGTAAATAAACAACTAAGATGTGGTACTGCGTTGGTGATGTGATCGTGAGGCACAGCATCGCACTCGAGTTTCTCGTTGGACTTGAGTCTTACGCTTGATACTTGCTGTTTGAAAATATTCATCTTTCTCGCTTAGCAATGGTAGTCACAATGAACTATCGACCTTGAACGTTGTCCCTTTTTATATGCTGACCAATATCGGCATGACCGTACGGTAAAGTGAAGCGGTTGGGAAGCCGAACTCGCTTCTGGTACACGATTTGATAAACTTTTTCCAAGGGTCGACTGACGATTTGGTGTGTGGGTAAACGTACAATCTTGTGCGGTTCGTGGGTGGTCACTTTAAAGTTTCGATCCTGTCCAGACTGCAAGGCTTCTTTCAATATGCTAAAGTTCACCACTCGACTGGTGCGATAATTAAGAGTCAATCCTTTCACTTTACACTCCGTGTGCACATCTCCTTGATTGTTCCGGTATTCGTAGCCGTAATTTTTGGGACCGCCACTTGCAAAACTTAGAATCTTGTGGTCGGGATGCTCGTCCGTCCAGGCTCCTAAACGGTCTCCTTCGATGACAGGGTGAGGTTGACCCAGGCGATCAATGTAGATGCAACTGTCCGTGTCAAAATACAGCACACGATCTCCTAATAGTTCTAAAGCTTCGTACAGTTTTAAGCGAGCATGGGCTGTCACGTAGGCCGCAATGATGACATTTCCAAATTCGTCGGCTTCTACAAAGTCCAGTTCTTCTTCGTAATTGACTAAGAGCAAGTCCTCACGAACAACGTCCACGTGTTTCATGTATTTGGTTTTGTCGTGAATCATCTGCAAGTATCGGAAAGGTTCTGTCAAATACTCCGTCTTGGGTAAACACGGTCGTTGTGCCATTTTGCCCCACAAACAATTCAACATCACTTGGGCAAACGATCGCCTTCCTTCGTTTTTCTCGATGTGGTCTAAAGTGATGCCTTCCTGCTTCCAGTATTTCTCTTTGAACTTTGTTTGGTCGTCGGGAGTGTGACACCAGGAAGGATATCCGCTAGCTTCTTGTTTCAGTTTCAAAAAGGCATTCACGTAGTCTGCAAAAATGCCTTTTGAGAATCGTCGCCCTTGTGGTATTTTTCTGTCTTGGGAAAGTGGTAAATTTCGTACACTTCTAACAGTTGGTATCCCAAGTCCAGAGCTTTAAACAATTCCACGCTGACCCACGTTCCCGTCAAGGCTCGTTCTTCCTGAGTGTGCTGACAAGGGTGGTCTTGGTTGCACGTTTCAGCACAAGTATGACACAAGGGAAACCTCAGTTTTCCTTGGCAATGATGTGGTAAAACGGGATGGTACAAGTTCGTGGGAGGCAAGACTTTACACTTGATCAATCCTTCGTATTGTCGAATATTGTCCACGTCGATGTGTTCCGTCAGCAATTGTGGGTGCCCTGCGGGAAAGTGACAATATTTGCACACGTACGGATACAGAGAACACACGTCCAAGTATTTGATTTCTTCTCCTTTCTCCTCGTCGACTTGGTACAGCAAACAGG
Source organism: Megalonaias nervosa (assembly GCA_016617855.1). NCBI lineage: Eukaryota > Metazoa > Mollusca > Bivalvia > Unionida > Unionidae > Megalonaias > Megalonaias nervosa. Next base: position 25,209 of record JAECUM010015471.1, read on the forward strand.
TGGCATTCGTCCGTCCTCCGTACAAACTGTCCCGCGGGTTCAGAGGGTCCACCAGCTTGTAACTTTCCACGATGCGCTTAAACTCGGGATCGGTTTTCAATCGCTGATCGTACTCGTGTTCCCACATTTCCACTACTTGGCATCCTTGCTCTTCTAACTTCAAGCGTCGCTGACAAGTGGCCTGGTACAAGGCTTCCATGGTCCGTTGTAAAAACTGATTTTTAGTGTTACGTTGAGGGTAGTAGATGGGACATCCATGAAATAAGCACCCGTTAAACTCGTACACGATCTGTGGGTTTTCCAAGTCCCAGCCATCTACCGAATACCTTCCGATGGTTTTTTCGCCTCCTCCGTTGCGAGCGTGTTGGATCCATTTGTCTTCCTTGTCACACAAGTAATGTAACCAGCGTAGGGCTTTGACCGAGTATTGACGTTTGACAAAATTGGTTGTTTGAGGACTGATGACAGCTAGGGTGTTTTCGGGCACGAATCGTTGACGATACACTAAGGAACACGCTTTGGCAATGGTACAAGCTTCTTTCAAAGGATCGATCCCTCCGTGTTCCATGAACAGTTCTCGAAATTTTCCACAGCAGCGACGTAAAATGTCTACGTCGGAACGACAATATTTTAACATTTCTTCTGGAAAGTCAAAAGGGTCCGAAGCGTGAGTCTGGTACCATGCGTAGAAAGCTTCTCGTTGTTCGGTACGCATGTTGTCGGGGTCGTAGTAGTGAGCCTCAGGTAAATGGGGTAGAACGGCGTGTTGATTGGTTTCGGTATTGAAAAAGTGCGGAAAATGGCCTTTGGCCATTTCTGTCATGCCAAACGTTTTAGGCATGCGGCTCAAAGGCATAGCCAAGTAACTCATTGAATCTTTAAACTGTACTTGTCCCACTTGCATGGAAATGATTTTGACTCCGTTCAAAGTTACTTTCGGACGTTCGGTACTTTGTTCCGTTTAGTATCTCAACAGAAATTGTCCATCGTATCCTGAGAAATTGTGAGCCATCACCGTGGCATGGTGATGACAATCTCCGTAACGTTCGATATCTTCTTGGCTCCACGTTTCGTCGATAGGGTCTAAGATCCATTGGGCAAAATCGGCCAGTGTGTTCGGTCCTCGAAAGATTTTTTCACGTCCTCCAGGAATCTTGCTGCAGTAAGGGCAATGAGTCAAGATAGGCTCTTGGATGCACTTCTCGCACGCTCGGTGAGCCACGCAGAAATTAGGAATGTGAATGCCAGTCTCTTGCATGCATTCGAAATCGAAAAGATGAAATTCCCTTTCTTCTTCTGGTCATTATCTTCTTCTTCTTCATGTTTGGAATGGTATTTTTGAATGTAGCATTGGTGTTCCAAGTCCACGGTTTGGCGACAAATGTGACATCGCTTCTTTCCTGAACAGACGTGCGCCTTGGCACTGTTGGTACGTATGTCTTGTCCACAAGTAGGGCACAATCTCAAGAGCTGACAAGCACATTTCTGCTGTGAACCTTGCGTCTTTAGGTGTTGTTGGTAACAGGCAGGACTGACAAACGTGCGCTGACAAGCAGAGCAATACACTCGTTCTTGTCCTTCGTCCAGACAGGGGTCAGAAGCTAAACATCCTGAGCATTTCGATCCACAATGCTTGTGTTGCTCTCGATTGTTATAGCCATAGTCACATTTCTCACAGTAATAACTGTATGACAGGAATCCAGTGATACTGGTAATGGCATCAAAATGTTCATCGTGATGATAGACGTGAATGTATTTTCCGTCTTTGAAATCTTTGCCTCGAAACAACAGAGGTCCGCGCAGTTCTTGAGGGTGTACTTTCAAGGTGTAGCGTGGAGCCAAGACGTCTTGCAGTTTTTGCATTTCAGGAATGCCGCAGGGCCTGTCTTTGGATATCCCTGCTTGCTGTAACAGGAGTTCTGCTTCTCTTTGTTGTTTGGTTCGGTCCGATCGTCGAATAGTTTTCCAGGCTCTTTTCCATTCTTTCGTGTCGTTCTTGTCGGCATACGTTCTTCCCACCACGATCGCGCGGGCTAAGCACATCAGGTCTTGAATGTTGTTAATTTGAACGATGCTGCGCTTGATGCTGCGAAGGTCGTCCACCAATAACACCTTTTTGCGTTGTCCTGTCCCTTGGGGAAGAGACACGTGGGTCATGAACAGTGTCGCTTTTCCGTCGGTGATGTGAAACTTGTCGTTGGATTGTTGCACGTGTTGAATCTTGTCGATGACTTTGGAAGATGTCAATTCTGCTGGGCTGCTAAACTCGATCCAAACAGGGGACTTCAAACTGTCGTGATGAATGGAAAGTCTCATGACATCGTCTTCTTTGGCTTGACATTGCTGTTTCAGTGTGGTTAACAAAGAATCCCACACATCGGCGATGAACCCCTCTGCTTTCTCCAGCGGTACGTCTGACTTGAAATCTTTAAACTTCACCGTGTACGTGTAGGCCGTAGTTCTAAATTTTCTAGAGGAACGTTTTTCCGTCTCTCGAATGTGGTAGTACTTTTCGGGTGATACTGGTGATGGCGGACTTTGGTTTGGAATAGGCTCTCTCGGTCTGGTCGCAGACGTGGAAGGTATTGGTTCAGGCTCGCTCATGTCTTCGATTTGAGCGAACACTTCTTTTCGTGTGTGAGGCGATACGTCACGTCGCTGCCTCTTACCTTCTTCTTCTCTCTCACTGAAATCGTGCGATCGTTTCATCTCGATAGCTGATTCAGAAATGATTGATCCAAGTTCGTTCTCTCGGTATATATACCCCTCTTGACCTCTTGTTGTGACAATGACTTGGTATATTTCGCAAGGGCAAGTGAAAGCCAAACAGATAGGAACCCCTGGCTAACTTATGCAAACGACAATGGTGCGTCTTAAACACCTCATGCATCTTGACGATCCTT